>OZ030391.1:11252452-11408512 GCA_964023965.1 Melinopterus prodromus
CATTTTAGGCACCCAATTCAGTTCTAGTTTCTCAGGTTTGTATTTCACACTTTAACTAATATAGTTGCTTATTTGCTTCCTGATTTATTCCTGTGTTACTTCTGCGATAGTTACTAATCCATTTCCATTAGAGCAATCCATCGTCTTCGTATTTGTAATTCAGCTAGATTTGTATTTTTTGTATTGATTTTTTTACACTTCGGATACCTTCCTTGACTACGGTTTTCCAGGTGGAATTTGGCAGATAAATCTTGATGCTACCTCACTTTATGAAACATCACCAAACCTGTTTCTACGTTTACTTAGCTTCTAAACAGTGCACTCAACATGTGTTTTTTAACACATTAGGTACATACTGTTTAAATTTATCTTTTATTTTCAAATTTCCGTTAAAAATCAAGTACATTCAAAACGTAAAAAAAATCTGTGTTCTGAATGAAGAGGTGCGAAAAAATGTGGGAAAAGTTCTTCCCTAAAAGCAATAATTTTGATAGTCATCCCATAAATGTGATTTCTCCTCAAATAAAAAACCTGTGCAAAGATTGCCAATATCAATTATTTGGTTGTTTGTAGTATTATTTATGTTTTGTCAAAGTGAGTTCGTGTGGCATGTACCTAGTCGGTACATTAATTTTCGCGACAATTGACACCGAAACAGGGGAGAAGATGTAATTTTTCCGCTCACAAACCTCGAGTTAGCGTTTGCCAGCGCATCGGACGCTTTACCGGTTACAAAACCGTAGCGCACAATACGTTCTAGCCAACGCAATTCGCGAGTAAAGTAAAACGACAATTTGCTTTATAAGTTCGCGACGGTAAAACTTAATAAAAATTCAGCTGGTAACGAGACACGAAAAACTTTTCCACATATATATATACTTATATATAATATGAAACGGCCGTATTTTAAGTTGGGGTCAGCGTTTTACAACTGTTCGGAATTTTATCACGATCTAAACCGTGTTAGCTGCTGGTTGGCGAACGCCAACCTCCACCATAGCTCATGCATATTCGAGGGCGAAATAAAATATTTTTATTTCCAGTGCGAATGATCGTAAAGAAATGCCGCAACTGCCGCAAGAAGTACGATTGTAATTGACTACGGGCCCTACAAGTATTGCTAATTAACCTTTTAAGAGAAAAAAAACGGTATAAACCATTACCGTACCAAACCAGTACTAACAATTTAAAAAGTGTGTATTGTCCGGTAAAAAGAAACTATTTGACATAGTTTCTTATGCGACCTACGTAGATAATCCATAAATTTGATGAGGATTTACAAAAATTGTGATTGGAAAGTGATTCCTGTAAAAAAAAAACTAAACGACTTAACGCCGCAACTGCGCGTCGCGGCCGATCAAAGTTATTTCGCATACGAATCATCCGTCGCACACAATTGCAATCCGTCTGTCTCTGGTACTCTACCATGACATTTTTACAAATCTTTTTTTTTGCATACAGGCTTATCTTACAAATTAAAGACATCAAAGTTTCAGATCATTAATCGTATCTCACCAATGGACAGTTTCTTGTAAAAGAAACAAACGTTTACTCTGACATCAACCTTGTCCAGTCCGGTGTTCCTCTGGGTAGTGTGCTGGGCCCCATTCTTAACCTGCTATTTGGAAGTGACTTACCGATAGCGCGAGTGACAGTGCTATATTGGCATTCGGAAATTGACCTGTAAATTAATCAAAATCCAGGATTGGTTAGGAAAATGGAGGATGAAATGTAATGTTTTCCTCAAGGTTTTTCTTCAAGGAAATAAGAAAGGAAGCGAAAAATGAATACAGTGTTCAGTTCGCGAAACGTCAGCATTTACAAATATTGACACACGGCATAACCCGGAAGCAGTTTATTTTCTACATTATTACTACTACATTAATTCTACACTATTACCAATTTTCTTTAAAATAAATAACCAGATATCTTTAGAAGGAAATATTTGTTGACAGAAGTAAAAGTGGACATAGTCATTATAACCACATGCTTAAATTCTTGGCTACAAATGTAAAAAAAATCCTAACCTATCTAAATGTATTATCATATTATATGCGAAGACTTTATTTAGATAACTAAGAGAACTATCAAGAATTGAAGGAGGTAGTGTAAATAACGCGAAATATGGGAAGCCATGACCATCAGGGTCGTAACGATTCCTAACCTACAATGTTGCTCAAAATAGTATGCGAAAGTAGCCTCTCCTGGAAATATGGTAATGCACGGGGCGTTATCGCGAGCTCAATAAAACGGCTTTATGGCGAATTAAGCAGATATATTTTACTGTCGTTGCAACCTTGTGCGACACAGAAGGTTGTTATACCGTGAGCATTGCAGTTAATATTAGCAGTCAGACACTGCTGGCGGGAGGCAATAAAAATAATTAAATTCGTGGGTGCCGCGAACCGCGCTCGGCTCAAGACTGACAGATAAACGTCTAACCTAACCTACAATAAAAAGGGTTCTGTGCCATTTTTCAGCACGACAGATTAGGCTTTCCTACGATAAATTTATATGTATCTAAAAGGAAAAATATGCATGGGAACTACAAAATGTGTGTTTTAACGACAGAAAATGTAAAAGAACGGCGAAATATGTGTTTTAACGACAAAATGTGTAAATGAACGACAAAATATCGATTTTAACGACAAAAATAGGAAATGAACGGTAAAACATGTGTTTTAACGATAAAAACTGAACAACAAAGCATGTGATTTAATCACCTATATTCTATCCGATGTAACTGTATTCATTAGTTTAAAAATTCGTCCAAGTTTTATGTTGGACACTAATTTTCTAATTTTCAGTCGTAGATGTCAAGTCAATCGTTAAGTCAACTTTGCTACTTCCTTACTTTTTTTGCCAAAATGTCATAAAAGTATGCATTTTTCGTCGTAGACCATTATATACGAAAAAATGGTACGCTAAATTTCCTATAAAAAGCACCCTCCGCTGTATTTTTTGGGTGTATGGTATGGCCGCTAGAGCGCGCTGAAAGATGGCCGAATTTTCCTACTTTATGTAATGAGCGTGTGTAGTTACAAAAACCTTAGTTTCTGATAAAACTACATACATTAAATTCCCTACAAATTGCATAACTTAATTGATATTTTATGTCACATTACGAGGAACCGCTAAGTCAAGAACCACCCTTCACCAAAAACTTAGTAGAGCCCTATATTATTACGATTTATTTGTTAAAACTATATATTTGCTGTTTTTAATTAATACTTAAGGTATTATGTATTTTTTTTATTAAGTCTCGGACGCTTAGAGGTTAAAGTTCCTGGTTTCTCTTCTGAAATATGAAAGGGAAAGACAACATTATTAGCAATGACTGCAGTGAATTCACTATTGTATACCTCTCTCATCTGCAACCACTACTAGGGCTGCAGGGTCACTGGTGCGCTGTGAAGGCCCAGGGGTAGGCTTTTCGTCTGCAAAATGAAAGGAAACATGATGGTGTATGGAAAGCTGCACGAGCGGCCAAACCGTTGAACCAAAAATGCATTTCAGTGATGCTCTTATAGGAAATGTAATGTACTTTATTTTTGTACAGAATGGTCTACCTCGAAAAGTGCATAGTTTTATCACTTTTTCGCAAAAAACTGAAAATAGGTCGAAAATTTTAAGTTTATTTGCGACTTTCGTTGTGAACCCAGATCTGTGGGAAGTAGCAAAGTTGAAATTCGGATTCAGCACCACAAAAACATAAATAATGAGAGGAAAAGAAAACTTCTATATTTTTTTTCCTGGAACACCATCGGACGCGATTCGACTGGACTAGTAATGCATGATTGGTATGTCCCTCGTTCCTGTTCAACATATTAAAAAAATGCCAAATAAAAACGTACACTTGGATTAAATCCTAATAAATACAGGTAGGGACGTAAAGCGCCATCTTCAAATCGTTCGTCTATATTTAAGGGCAGGACACTAAAATGTCTAAAATTGTACAAAATTAGTGATTTTGATCAGTTTTATTTCTATTTATGCATCGTTTAATTATTTTGAAAATGTTCATTTTTATACTAAGATTTTTTATATTTAATTCACCTGAATTATTTATAGTTACCATTAACACAATGTTTAATTGAATTTTGTCTATATTATAGTTTCACCAACCAAGCATATTTAAAATAGGTATTTAAAACGTTTAAAAAATCTAACGCAAATTTATTAAATCTCTTTTAATTTTATTAAAATATCTGTTTGTTCCGTGACTTTATCGTTACGAATCCCCAATTTGTCGTGTTGAGTAGATATTAGGTTCGTTCGAGCAGTCCTCAAAACCAGTCAAAACAATTGGGGATTCTTGTACGCATACGCAATGCAGGCTTTTGCAGGGCAAAACCGCCATTTGGCATGCGCAGGAGAAAGAATAAGTGCTTTATGCACTTATTTTGGTGCTGCTCGAACAAACCTATATCGCGCAAAATTGTAGTTACAAATCCCTAATTTGTCGGGCTGATATACATATATTCCCGTAATAAAAACCGTCGTAATTTTCAACAAAATCATAATAATACGCCAAAGTCGTAAAGGATTTGTTATTTATAGATTCAGTCGTGTCGCCCGAAAACCGAAGCGCACCGACTTCCGAGAATTTACTTGCTTGTGTCCGCAATTTGCTAACCGATATTAAAAACAACCGGGCCGGACCCTTTGATGTGTCGTGGAGAGTCGTCTCCAGGGTGCAATGAGCTTCGCTGGTGACGATGCACCGGATTTATGCATACCTACGCAAACACCTCTCTCTGGCAACGGTACAACATTTTCGCTCTGCTCGCCTGGGGGAATAACACCTATTTAAAAAAAGATCCAGTGGCGTAACCAGTAAAAACAAACGAAAACATTCTGGGAAAAGAGCAAATATATAAAAGTGTTGACTGTAATCAGAAAAAAATCAGTAGCAAACAGCATTATCAGAGATTTCTGAGATCGACTGATAGTTTGTTTTATGATCTGGGTCAGGGGCAGTAGTCGAAATATATCTCAGTTACTTTCCATGAATACACCTGTATAATCTTAATATAAAATTAATAATTAAATAGCAGCAGAAAAGCTGGAGCAATTACTGATGGCCAAGGAAAGCCCAATGGCACGAAATATTTAATACAAAAATATAATATACAGCCACGCAATATAATCCTATAATGATGCAATAAATAGACCAAAATACGTATCAATTAATATGAATCCGAAAATGCACCCAGATTTTTAAACCGTTTTTTTTTTTTCGTAATAGTTTAGTAAATAACCAGTGAAGCAAATTATTACCAACAGTAGTAATATAGCTAAATATGATCTTTGACATAGATCGCGTAGATTTTTAAGAATACTTGGTATTTCATGTTTGAACAATTTTATGAGCCAAGATCATCAAGAACTACATAAAAAATTAATGTGGGGTCAAATCAGGTGACATTGGAGGCTTTATAATGGTACCTACCACCTGCCAATTTAGCAATTGTAACCCATATTGATTCAAATTGGTCGACTTATTTTGATCTCAAGGCAATTATTTTTAAATATTTTGTTTTATTATTATAAAGATATAATGTTGTTACCGTCTGTCAAAAAACAAAATGAAATGTGCTTTTAAAAAAACTACAAAATATTTTAATTTAACTACGGTATATTTGAATGCACTATTATTATCATAATAAAAAATCTGATGTGGCCAGGCACATGACTTTATCATACAATATATAAAATTAATAGTTTAGCTGCATGAGAATCTACCATCCGTACAAACATACTACTTGGTAGGTAATGGTAGCCAATGGCGGTGGTAGAATACGGAATTAGAGTATTTCTTACATATCGTGATAATGACACATATTAGTTTGCATGTACATAAACATGAGTCACTAGCATTTTTCTATTGGAAATACTACAATGGCGTCTGCTACCACTGCCATTATCACTAATGAAAACGCACCTTAAAAAGCTAATTCAAATTCTGACAGATTTATATTTGTTCATGACAGATCCCTGCCAACATACTAAAATAAAACTACACTCATCGCTATACTTTATTTATAATATTCTCAACTTATTATTTTTAGAATTAGATATAAAGACGGGTTGATATTTCTTATTAACAAACAATCAAATTGGTGACCTTATTTTATTTGAAATTTGTATTGTGTACTTTGCTGCACTAGAGCGGCACCGTTCCATAGCGGTTCTCCAACCTCTGATGAAATCAGCTGTTTTCGAGTGTGACAGCACAAAAAATATTTGTCAAAATCCTGGCTACTATTTAGTTTCATATCAATGCAGATGCGACCGATCTCGATCAAATAGAATTTGCTCTTGTAGCTAAACTATTAATTTTACAAAAAAAAGTCATAGGCATAAATTATTCAAAATTTCCTCTACTTTAATTTATTATTTAACTATTTTGACGAAATTACAGAAATGGCGGCTCTTTTGCAAAATCCTTGAAAAAGGCTTGGAATAAACTACCAGTTCCTTTGGACCCTTGGGAACCAAAAGCTTTTCAGCTCTAAGTTAGGTCATGAAACTTCTAAATATGAACTTTCGTCCCGATACCTTCAGTAGTTTCTCCGGAATCGTCTCCACAAAAATCGTTTACACACACACACACACACACACACACACACACACACACACACACACAGACATTTTTTTGTACCTTGGTCAAAAATGTTCGGGGGACCCAAAAAGACCTATTTCCGCTAAAATCTCAATTTTTTTTTTCGGCATGATTACAATACTTTATAATACTGCGTATGATAAAGTAAAAATTAATTGTTAAACATTTGAGTTTATATATCGGAGGATTTCATTAATTTCCAATTAGTTAATTTTCCAAAATTACAAAAATCTAAACTAATAGACTAATAGACTAATAGACTACCCTGAACGACAAAAAAAAATCGAATAGGTAAGTTAAAACGATGTATTTTCCAAAGATTCTCAATTTGAAACCATTTACATTTTTGCGTTTTTCATTTTTTTGCATTGATGATGAAAACTATACTTCATTCACAATTTCTTTTTCAATTTAGTTTCAATTTATAATTTTAGTATTTTTAGAAAGAAAAAAAAATAATAAACTAAAATGAAGAAACTGGTAAACATTAAGCCTATTTAGGGGGGCCTAAATTTCTTTCGTATCAATTTACATCGCATATTAGAGCGAATTATTATGAAATTTTTTATTATGACACAGACACCAAAAATACTCTTACGCTCTTACGTTTCTAATACTCTTATGCTCAAACGAAAACTTAAACTATGTCACTAGGTCATCAGGAAGAGGCATGTGAAAATACGGGAAAACTAAAAAATAGCACCAAGCAAAGTTGTCATTTGACAACTCTGTACAGGAAAATCCTTTGATTTTGCACTTCATAACTTAAATGTCCTGGTTATTTTGTGTCCATTTATATAAAAACGACGTTATATAATTCTGTAAGTAGGCCGAAATAGAAGCTTACTATTTCGGCCTACTTACAGAATTATATAACGTCGTTTTTATATAAATGGACACAAAATATCAAAAAACACGATTCTCTCTAATAAGGTAACGTTTACGTGTTATAATTACGAGTATAAGAACTAGAAACTTTAGCCTACTAAGAAACGACTTACCTGGAATTTTTGTAAAAAATTAGGGCTATCGTATTCTGATTTTTCAGAAAAACATATCTAAAGCTACAATGAAAGTTCCCTTCTGTAACTTGAAACTGTAGGTCAGACTCAATTTACTAAACTTTTCTTTTATCAATTGAACGCTCAATTATTGCGACCTGTGACCATTTGTTTAAAAAAGTACATTTGAATTCGCAATGCTTGCAAGTGGAATGCCATTTCTTTTGCAGCACTGAAGGAAGAAGATGAAGAAAGGAACATAAAGGAAGGAAGCCGACAGAAAAGAGAAGATGCAGGAAGGGACAAGCCAACTGACGGAAGACGATGGAGAAAGGAGAAGATGAAGGAAGAAGATGGAGTAAGGAAGATGAAGGAAGGAAGAAGATGGAGGAAAGCAAAAGAAGGAAGGGAAAAGCCAACAGAAGGAAGAAGATCGAGGAAGGAAGGAAGAAGCCAACAGAAGGAAGAAGTTGGAGGAAGGAAGCAGCCAAGAGAAGGAAGAAGAAAAGGAAGGAAGAGCCTACCGAACGAAGAAGATCGAGGAAGGTAGAAGATGAAGGTAGAAGTCAACAGAAGGAAGAAGATATGGAAGAAGCCAACAGAAAGAAGAAGCTAACAGACGGATGGCAACAGAAGGAAGAAGATGAAGGTCGGAAGAAACCAATAGGAGGAAGAAGATGAAGGAAGAAAAGAAACCAATATTAGCAGCAGTTGCTTTTAGGTACGCAAGTAAAGACAAACTTTTCACACAAATGTTGGCATTATTCGAGACTATTTATCTAACGATGTATCTGAGAATCTGAAAAACGGTGCCAATCAATCACAAATTCGCGCAAATCTAGGCTCTTCTTTCCTTTTCGAATAATTATATTTCATGATAACAAATAAAATACAGCACGCCAGTAAAATACCAGGTAGAAACAGATTCACCCAACTTTCATACAAATTTCTCCAAAAATATGTATTGGCACCGCATCTCAACAACACACATCGTGACCATGCAACGTATGCCACTGATGAGTGTTGCATCTTGCATCCAAAACATTATTTTTGCGCGCGTATAAGATCAAGAGGCACCGACGCACGCGACACGACCCGCTAAATCATCGTTCCGACGAAATGTTGTTTAAACACATCGTAAATGGATTTATTATCACCGGTAAATGCTTTCCTTTCTTCTCCTTTGAGCGCTAAAAAGTGTTCCGAAATTGCCGCGGCAAACAGTACGCGAAAAAAAGACCGAGCGGACGACGCACCGACCGGAGTGCATTGTGCCGTGTGTACGGTTTTCATTTTCGAGGGTGTGTCCTAATTACTATGGTGACCGCTCTTCATGGAACTCCGTGTGACTAAAGTCTTTGTAACCGAATACCGTTGTGTCGCATTTCACTCGCTTTGTTTGTTTTGTTTTGCTTTTTTTGCTTTTTTTTCGTCGGGCTGCGGATGAAGGTGGAGGATGAAGAACTGTTAAATCGGTTTAGGATTCCTTTTTGGGCAATTATGGACAGTACATAAATAATTATGTTGTTGAAGGTGGACTGCAGATGAAGAGAGGTCATTATTCTTGGATGTTTACCAATTCGCGTATAACGAGTAATCCGAAAAGTGTAATTTGGGAATACCAATATTACAATGCTTTTAATTGTGGTGGATCACTTCGCTAAATTGAAGAGGGGACATTCCAGTTTTCGACTTATATGAATATGTCTTTATTAAGTTTTAAGGTTAGAATTTTGAATAGTATTGCAAGTTAAATATAGAGAATTTGGATGTACACTTAATTATACCCGCATCTCGTAAGACTGCGTCCCACCAAAACCCACAAGCGACGCTTTTTTTTCAAACTGCGCAAAATATTGTTCATGTTTATTTTGGTCTTAAAAATTAACAAATAGTCGGAATGCTATTAAATTCAAAGGATGTGTATCGCAGTAAATAAGGATCATTTGCAGGCTAACTGCGTTGTCCTGCTAACATTCGTTAGTGAGATATCGCCTTCCATCAAAATCTTTTCGCAACTTTTATTACATAAAAACTGAAGCAAACAAAAACGCCAATCTATAGAAGAGACTCTAAATGCAACCTCAACAAAAACTTAAATTGATGTGATAAGTGGATTAAAAGAAAAAAAATCGGAAAGACGAGCGTTAATTTAAAACTGTCAAAATCGAGTACTTTTTTTTACTTCTCTCGCGCTCGTGCTTACACCGAGAGGCAAAAAGTTTTGACAGTCATACAACTTATGTAGAAGTAACATACCTTTTAAAAAAAGATTCTGTTCATTAGTTTTAAAGATATGGGACTCTTTCTAGGTGCTACTTCTAGATTAGAAAGAAAAAATCACGGTGGAATTATGAGAAAAAGTGTTATACATATTTAGATTACATGTAATTACTTTTAGTATACTCACAAAAATACTGTAAAATACAATGTACAAATACCAAGAAATTCATGAAAATTATAATTCTTTTATCGGTATTTTTATCAATTGCTTTTTACTCGTGAAATTATCAACACTTCTTTTAATGGCAAGCCCATGCTTCTCTTACTGATTATGGTAAATATTTTAATTGCCGTAATGGTAAAAGAACATTATAAAGTAAGATAATTTTTTCAGGAAAGAACAATAGAAAATTGTGAAATATGTATGTATTATTACGTATATTATTAAGTAATATAAATACAAATAATTTGACTGCAAAAACATTAAATCATTTCCAAAGGTGCAAGGTCAGGTCCAAATAAACTATTCTTCCACATGGCCTTATAAAATTTCTACCACATCCATTTGATAAATAAAAAGTAAGCAAAAAATCTATTATTTTTTATTATTTATTTATATCTCTAGGGCACACCATTTTTGTGGCTGGATTATGAAATTGTAGGAAATAAAAATAATGCTGTTTTAGTAATTTTTGCCGATTTTTATCAGCTAATATCAGCTATTATATATTAGCTATATTATGCTATATGATCTGATCATTATACATACACACATATTTAGCAAACCTATGTAACCTATATAACCGATACAGACTTGGTCCTATACCTCCAGTCCTATTATCACATCAAAAATAAAGTTTTATACGAAACTTATTTGTTTTTTGAAGAGCTATCGTATGATACCTCACACGACCACATTCGCTAGGATCTTTCTAAAGTTGGTACCATCTTCCAGTAACTTTAACTCTCTGCAAGTTGGCTGCAACTGTCATACAAGGAGTCTCAAGCTTCAATTCTACTTAATGGTTGTTTCAGAATAACATTATATAAGGACCTGTCCTATCGTCAAATATGTGTTTTAAACAATTTTGCCAAATTTGCGGTATACAGACGCAACTCGAAATAGCAATACAAACAAAAATTTTCTGTCTTTAAAAGTTAAGCAATTTTGTAATGACGTAGTTTTTTTCCATACGTGTTCCAAAATTTCAGAATACACATAATACACATAATCTTATAATTCTTATAAGCTTCTTATCAGCTTCTTATAATTATATATAAATTTCTAAAAACAAGAAGAGAAAACTAGAACAATTCATAATTATTTGTTATCCTTTTTTTCTTAACTGTTCTGGTCATGCAATTTTTCAGATAAAGCTAAGTGACATAAAACAGGAAATAACCCTAGAAATCAGATCGTGCGTCACAATACGTAATTGCTGACGTTTGGAGAACCATGTCTCCCGTTTCTTCAGAACTAACTGAATACTCAAGACCTACCAAAAACTCATCTGGAGCTACCGCTCCCATGTGTTCCTTCCACCTAACCCAGTTAGGATCGATTTCCAGATACTACTGATGTCAGGGACGTCAGTAAATTTACAGTTTGTAAATTTCGCGTCATTACAGTCCATTCTATGTTCCGCCTCATGGCAATATCAGCAAAAAGGATGTAATCAAAATGGGTATTAGATCCAATCTTTAACATTGTTGACTATTATCTCGAAAAATGCAATAGATCAATATCCCATTTCGACTTTAGTATGTTGAAGAATAACGTCGACATTATAATATTC
The DNA here is from genome assembly GCA_964023965.1 of Melinopterus prodromus. NCBI lineage: Eukaryota > Metazoa > Arthropoda > Insecta > Coleoptera > Scarabaeidae > Melinopterus > Melinopterus prodromus. The sequence continues at coordinate 11,264,098 of OZ030391.1, forward strand.
CGGTCGTTAAAACAGTATCCTTGGCGTCGGTCGTTGTAAGTGTTACCCACCCTTAGTATCGCGGCAAATTTGAATGATAAAAGCAGAGTAAATCTATAGAGAAACTTATGAATAGTTACCTACCATCTCCGTGGACCGTTGTCAATAATTGTAGACAAAGTTACCCAGGGAACAGACACGGCGCGGAGATCCCAGCATATTTGCGTTGGAAGATCCAGATTCCGCAAGAAAGTCGGAGAGAGGGATAGGGCTAAACGTAATAAGATTGCCCCCACAATACATCAGGTGCCGGTTGAACTGAGAATTACATTGCAACTGTATTAAAGTTTGATTCCATGAAACCGTATCCGCTGGAAGCGAGCTCCTCCAACGTTGAGCGCACACACACACACACACACCGAAATACCCACACATAGGTGGCGCTGTCGGTGGTGGTGCGGTACGTGGGTTGGTTGGTTGAATCGGTAGCGGCACTATACCTGAAATTGTGTACATCGCTTAAATGAAGTCGAATAATGGACTCCTAGACTAGAATTCATCAAAGTTGGAACTTCGGGGTAGGTATTCGGGCACGTTAATGCAACGCGAAGCTGTATTTTACTAATGCGGAATCGTGTTTTACGATCCAAATGATTACATTGTTGCTACTGTAGTGTGCTGCCGCAGTTGGCGAATAGACCTCTGTTGTGTGGAGATGGGGGCCTTTAATGTACGGGAACGAACGACAGAGCCGGACCGTGTGGACTAATTGGACAGATAAATTCCGGGCTTTTAACAGCATTGACAAACCAGATCGTAATCTCGATCTACAAACTTAGATAGGTATCACTGATTAATGTCACACATGAGAGAAACTTGCTCAAGCATCTTCAATATGGTATTTGACTATTATTGGAACACCATCTTAGTGTGTTTATTCCTTCACTCTACTTTGTAAATGTTTTTCTTTCGTCATTATTTCCTGAAATTTTCTAAAAATCAGGGTTAAAATTTTAATTGCAAAAAGTCCCGCCAAAACGATGCTTTCTGTGATACGTAGATCACGTGACTCTTGTGACGTCACATCATAGTAGATATCCAGTCGGTACATATGGTCTATAATCATCGGCATCGTCGCTATTTGCTAAATGTGGCGTATGATGAGTTATGTTCACAAATTACACATAAAATAGGTTATAAATGGTGTGTAGTTCCACAAATACGTCGATAAAAATTTCGGATACACTATGTATTTGTAACTGTTCCGCAAGATTTGAAGCTGTGAAGAAAGTGGTTGAGACTGGCTCGTAGAAACCCAAATGTTTTTTGTTGTGAAGGTTACTTTGACGTAACGAAAATAGACCAGAATCCATCGTGTTTTAAATGAGAGTATAAAAAAAAAATTCTGATGCTGTCCTTGATTAATATGCTACAACTCATAAAAATTAGAAAGCTGTATAAGTTGGCGTTTGCCCGATTTTTATAAACTAAGAAAAATTGGCGCTGTTTTTGTCCCGTAAATTTCATTCCTTTAACTTTAGCAATTATATTATTTAGCAAAAGATCGTGCTGAGAGTCCGCGTGAATTCCGACGCTCTACGGTCTTTGGTGTGCTGCGGGGAAGGGAGGCGTTAGCGGTGCTGTCATGTCGTAAAGAACCGACACAGGTGAGGGAAGCGGGCAGCTTATTATCAATACACAAAAAGAACGATGTCAAGGTTGTAATTTTAACTAACAATTAAATTCTTAATTTTTGCATAATTTTGATTATAATATGTGACCCGGTACGAGGGAAATTTCTTTTATCGATTGGCGTTGTTGTTTTCTTCAGTTTTTATATAATAAACGAGATTTTGATGGAAGCGGATAGATCTAATAATATGGAGTTAGCTGATTTTCCAATTAGTGGTGAATACTAAATTAAGTTTGCTTGATAAACCCAACAAATATTTAAAGTATTAAAGTATTCCTGATTTTTTAGTTTATTTATTAATAATATCTAAATAAATGCACAAAAAAATAAAAAATAAATACAACTCTTGATATATTACATATATTACAAACGTCAGCTCTGAGCGTATAAAACTTAAAAATATCAAAAATAATTTTACAAATTTAGCATCGTAAATTTGTGGACGCGTAGAATATTACGCAGATCACTCATTAATGTTAAATGGCAATCCCGACACCCAATTTAAATTGCCAAGAATTCCCATGGGACTTCCAAATGCCTGTTCGTCGTTCTGTTATTGACTCATTTTGCCATTATTTTTTAAGTCGGTAATCTGTCGCCGGATATCCAAATTTCTTTCGCGAGGCATAATCGCCGTGTCGTTATATTGTGTCCGTAAACACTGTTCTTCTAGTAACTGGTGCACGGGCGATCCCCCACTACTGGCAGCGTCGCTGTCGATCCCTTCCCCCGCTCGCCCCAAAGACCAAAGAGCGCCGCGTCAATTGCAGCAATCATGAGATGCTTCAACTCGATCTTTTGTAGGGAAAATGCAAGATAAACAATGATTATGTAATAAACTTTAAACCTATGAATTAGTGGGTAGCCTATAGTCTATATTTCATTATTCTAGCTCTTCTAATAAAAGAATTGCTGGCATTGCATAATATAGCTTTTTGTGGGTCAAGCACTAATCTAATGATTTTACCAAAAAAATGCACATTTAAAACTAGCATTCCGGAGGTGATTTTATTTTTAATTCGTTGAAATGTATAAATTATTTCCGGGGTAATTAATTGCTTAAGTTAAACGAATGAAATTTACGGGGCAAAGCAGCGCAAATTCTTCTTAATTTTGAAAAGTCGAGAAAACGCTTTCTAATTTTTATGAGTTGTAGCATATTAATCAAGCACAGCAACAGTATTTTTTCAAATTTTTTCGCCCCTGCAGTAACGAGACAATGGACGTCACAAAAGGGACATAATATATGGCCACGATAGTACATATGCTTTGTTTACATCTGTTACATCGTTTGGCTGTGATCAAGGCTGATGTCTGTATACTTGTACATATGTCTGTTCTACTAACAGATAATCATCTGGTCGCTCGATTTATGCGCAATTTTAATTAATGAGCTGATTGTTACCTTACGTTTTAATGTTCTAGTACTCACACGTTCTGTGGTCTCTTGATTACTTTCTAGCAGTTCATAATTTTAATTAATAAGCTGATTGTTAGTACTAAGAAAATAAAAATTGTAGTGTAATATAATAACAGGTAATATTCAAACTAATCAAGATGTCAACAAGGCGAGCTTAACCTCAATGCCTGCTTGCATCAAACAGTAGACAGTTGGAGAAGCGACAGCAACGCTGTGAATTAACGTTAAATGCAGGATTACCCCTTTTTTCTGTATTTGAGCTGTTTTCGAATGTTCTACGCCGTTGACTATACACTTGTGGCACCACGAGACAGAGTATCCAAGCAAAGGTTACTTTACCTTACAGTCAACGATGTATTTGAGCTGTTTTCGAATGTTCTACGCCGTTGACTATACACTTGTGGCACCACGAGACAGAGTATCCAAGCAAAGGTTACTTTACCTTACAGTCAACGATGTATAGTAGACTTGGACTAACCTAACCTACAAAGTAATACTTACAATGCACATTTTGTTATATTTAATTTCGGAGCGTAAAAATCAGGATTGTTTTTAAAGAAGAAGCCCACCATCCATTCTGTGAGAATGAACGTAGTAAAGTGTACCGGCAGAAATACAAGCGTACTATGATATGACGTCACTGGAGACTGAGCCAATTACAGAGCGTTTTTGATCACGTGATAGAACGAGAATAAAATTCAATATTAATTCTGTTTTTTTATAGAAATAATGGATTCTTTTTGCTATAAAAAATGGTTTCTGTCAACTATCATCTATGAGGATTACTGTAATACATACCATATTTTTAATACAGTCAAATACCAACAAACAATGTTGTTCGCTTCTTTAGTGCTACTGCTGAAGCTTCTAAAGTTTATAGTGATTGCATATAATAATCAATTCAGAATTTATGCCTTTAGATTCAGATTGTACGCAATGTTATCATGTTTTCTGTCTACTGATCAAATACTTTTTGGTATATCACTCCATACGAAAAAAACAATTATATTACCCATTTACCCCATTTATCATATATTGTAATGTCTCGATACGAGTGAAACGTGTAGTAGTGTTGTTCCCGACGTTTTATGAGTTTTTAAGTGAGTTCCTGACAGTGGAGAGATCTGATCTATTGCAAGCAGTAAGAGGTAAATTCGACGTATCCGAATCAGGTATTTGTGCAGCGATACCTTTGATATACGAGCGGTAATTAATAAAAGTATATATCGTCACGTTATACGAGTCCTGGTTTTTTGGCGGGCCTGCGACACGCTAGACCGGTCGTCGCCTGGATAGACTGCGAGACTTCGGGACATTTTTCTTGTCAACCATATCGGGCCAGGGCCGTACTATCCTTATCTGTTTTATTATTTTTCCCCTTTCTCTACCATATTGTTGCCCTACTTTCCTCAATCCGTGGCCTTCTGGTATGTCTAAGTTAGCCACCTTAAAGGGCCCTAAGGTGTGAAGTGTGTGTCCCTGTTTTTAGAAATTTTTATCGTTAGTGTTTGTATGCTCTGTGAGAAGTTCTCAACACCCGCGGACATAATTTAATTGACACTTGCATTTGTCACCTATTGCATTTTACGTTTTATTGTTTTTAATCAATGATGACAACCAGATCGCAGAAGAACAGAATCGCTAGTAAAGTCACCGCAGTCACCAAATCAACAGTTAAATCGACTCATAACAGTAGTTATTTGTCAGTTGTTTGCGATGATACGCCTAGTGATGGAATGGGAACCAGAGAGGATATTATTGCGGATCTTCGAAATAAATTGGCCACCATGCAATCAGAAAATAAGGATCTGGGTGAGCAAAATGCAAAACTTAAGCGTGAGGTAGACGATGTGACATCCAAATGCGACTACCAGAGGGAGTTAATTGGCAGCCTTCAGAAAACGGTGGAGACCCTGAGTGCCAGTATCTCGTCGGTACGCTGCGTTGAAGACTCAACCCAGACTGAGGTTGTTGGTGGAACCGACGTGGGGACTCAAACGGCTGATGCTCGGCATGAGCGGTCCGTGGTCGCTTCGATGGCGTCGGTCTCTCGGCGGACGGAGGTAGCCCATGTGCGGGGCCCTCTGTCGGCCGTGGGTCCGTCGAGTGGAGGTGGCGGTGGATGCCTGCGACGGCGACGCATTATGGTCCTTGCAGATAGCCATGGCAGAGGTATGTCGGGCATCCTCAGGAAGCATTTCAGCGACTGTGATGTGGTCGGTATTGTTAAACCGAACGCAACTGTGGATACGGTCACGGAGGACCTTCGACAACTGTTGTCCGAATATACGAAGAGAGACTGCGTCATTATCATGGGTGGTGTTAACAACGCGCTGCGTGGAACCCCGGTTGGTGGCGATTGTCTGAAAAGAATCAGAGAGCAGTGCACCACGACTAACATTGTGCTTGTGTCTGCGCCAAATTGGCATGGCCGACCGATACTTAATCAACTTATAAAGAGAGTCAACGACAAGCTGTCCGAAGAGAGTAACCAAAAGCGTCAAATGGTGTTCCTTGATAGTGGAGCTTTTTTGAGAAGGTCGGATCATACGACTCATGGACTTCACTTAACATGGGATGGAAGAACGAGACTTGTGGGGTACATGGCGCCGGTCATAAAATCAATTTTCCTGACGAGTGACGAGTTTCCTGACGATAGTGTGCAGACACACTTGACAGACGAGGCGGCACCAGTGGCTGCGTTTTTATAGAGCGTTCGTCGGGTCAATTGTGTATACTTCATTGCAACGTGCAGGGTATAAAGGATAAGGCTGTTGATATTGATTTGTTTCTATTTGGTCGTGGCGTGGACGTTGTCTGCGTTGCTGAGCACTGGCTCCGTGACGGCGAAATTCAACTCATAAGTTTGAATGGTTTTAGGCTGGTCACTAATTATTGTCGAAGAGTAATGGGGCGCGGAGGTACGGCTATTTTTGTAAGGGAGGGGTTGGACTGCGAATTGATAGATTGTGGGATTTTCAATGTTGAGTGTTTGTTTGAGTCGTGTGCCGTGCGTTTGGGCCAGTGCGTGGTCGCCGAGGTCTACAGAACCCCTCAATATGACATCTCCCAGTTTCGCGACTCCTTGGAGGCACTCCTTCAGAGTGTATTGGGGCATGAGTATGTAGTTGTATGTGGAGACTTTAACTTAGATACACACAAGCCGGATAACAGGGTGAAGTCGGCATTATCAACGTTTCGAACATTTGATATGGTGCCATTTATCGATGAGCCTACGCGTGTCACGAGATTATCGTCAACCTGCATTGATAACTTTTTCATTAATTCAAAAGTCACTATGGTATCACCACAGAGCGAAAACATAATGGTTGACTTCTCAGATCATAACTTGTTGCTTCTGTCTATCTCGGTGCCTTTGAAGGGTGAGCCCCCACCATCTAGACATACAACGCGCATATTTTCAACAAGAAATTTAGAGACCTTTCACGAAATGATCAAGCATACGGACTGGAACAAATTGTTCCAAGCACAAAATGTTGATGACGGGCTGGGATCGTTTTATGATAGTTTATCTGAGGCATTTGAGGCGTCGTTCCCCCCACGTGAAGTCAGAACCGATGTTGGTGGCAATAAATGGATAACAAAAGCCATCATTAAGTCTTCGGAAACCAAACGGTTTCTGTATGAGCTAACTCACTATTATCACGAGCCTTGGGTGTTAGAATATTATAAGAATTACTCGTCAATATTGAAACGGGTTGTGTTGGCTGCAAAGAGGCAACATATAGATAGTGTGCTACGAAAATCAGATAACAGAGTTAAGACTGTATGGCAGATTGTCAGGGGCGAACTGGGCATTGATCGCGGCGAGTCTGGTCCTGGGCGGTTGGTCGTTGGCGGCCGCTTGGTCACGGGTGGGTTAGGCATGTCCAACGCGTTCAATGATTACTTCGCATCGGTACGCGATCGTTCCTCTTTCCTTAATGTTCCGGCGGAATCCTTCATACAAAAACTTAGAAATAATAAAATAAACGCATCGCGATCGTTCTTTTTTGCCCCAGTGGACTCACTCGAAGTAGAGCGGATAATTCGGTCACTAAAACATACGTCTGCGGTGGGTACTGATGGGATACCAGTTAGAGTCCTCAAACACAGTGCTGAATACCTCAGCACCCCAATCGCGCATCTGATAAATAGGTCTTTTGACAGTGGCATATATCCTGGTATTTTCAAAACATCGAAAATTATTCCAGTTCACAAAAAATCTGACAAGGATCAAGTAGCAAATTACAGACCGATTTCAATTCTCCCGACCTTGTCAAAAATATTTGAAACATCTATTAAAACGCGAATAACGACCTACTTCAACAACAACAATTTCTTTTCAAATTCTCAACATGGTTTTCGTGAGGGTTTGTCAACGCAGACAGCTCTCTCCTGTATATTTGGTAATGTATATAAAAATTTAAACAGCGGAAAATTAGTTGCGGCGATCAATTGTGACCTCTCAAAAGCATTTGATCTCGTTGATCACGACATTTTAACGGGGAAACTTAATTATTACGGTATTCGAGGCAGTGCGCTGAAGCTTTTAGAGTCTTATTTAAGTGATAGAACACAGCTTGTGGAAATCGGGGATCCTGAGAGTGGCGGCAAAGTTCTGTCGGAGACTCAGTCGATTGCTTGCGGTGTGCCACAGGGTTCCATTCTTGGTCCCCTTCTGTTTACCATTTTTATTAATGACATACAATCTAATGTGAAGGCGCCTATCACAATATATGCCGATGACACAAGCGCCAGCGTGGCCGCGAACGACATCGGAACATTGGTAAGGAATAGCGAGATGGTTGTTGAGCAGTTGGTTTCTTGGTTTCGCGCAAACAGACTTGTCATTAATGTCGATAAAACTAACATTGTTGTCTTTCCGGGGCCGGCGGGTGCCGGTTTGCGGTTACGCTGTGGGGGGCTGGGAATTGCCATTGACACGGTGTCGCGGGCGTGTCTCCTGGGTATTGAGGTTGACGATCAGCTGTCATGGGTGGGTCAATTAGAGACTTTAAAAAAAAAATTAAATAGGGCTGTGTTCGCCCTTGGACGCCTTAAGTTCCTTTGCAGTCGTGATGTGCTGTTGTCTGTTTACTTTGCGTACTTTGATTCGGTGGCGCGATATGGTCTGCTATTCTGGGGGGAACGACGAGTCTATGAACCGGGTACTGCTTTTGCAGAAGCGGGCCATTAGGAAGATTCTGGGACTCGGGGTTCGGGACTCGTGTCGGGTTCACTTTCGAGCCCTTGGCATACCGACAGTCGTCGACACATATATATATACATGACTTCATGTTACATGTTTGACCATAGGGATGAGGCGCGCGCTGGCTCGGACGTGCACGCGTATCGGACGAGGGGTAGGGGGTTGATACGTCCGGATATCCCGATAAATCGGCGATATGAAAAGGGCTTTATACATACCAGCGCATTGGTTTATAATAAGTTGCCGGAGGGTTTGCGAGGCGAAATGTCAGCTAGAGTTTTCAGACTTGGCGTGAGGAGCTTCCTGGGTGGTAAAACTTATTATACGCTTGGGGAGTTCCTCAACGAACGCATAGCATGACTCGTCCATGCCACGACCATTGTTTTTGATTTTGATTTCGTTTATGTTCTGCGATAACGACTTTCCTGACCTGCAGTTGCAGTGATGTTTTAGTGAGTGCGCGTCTCTTGTGTATGTGTATTGTTGTGATGTATATCTGGTGCTTTTGTTTAAATTGCTTATGTTTATTATGACGTGTTTACTGTGTACATGTGCATGTTCAACTTTGTAGTGTATTCCACACCTGTAAAGGTATTACGTGAATAAAATATATCTATCTATCTATCTATCAAACACGCTGGCATATAATATCTAATATCTCATCTATTTCGACCGTCTGAACTAGAGTAGCCTTATTATAACACACTATACATAACATATATATTATAGCAGCGACATTAGTCCAGTCTGAAGGCACCAAACGAGGGTAGCGAAAGAAATACGACCAGTCAAGAATAAATCGGTAATCGAATGCAAATTGCTATGAGCCGGGACGTTTTTGACAGGCCGAAGTGTTTTCCACTTGGCAGCTCTAAATTATGGCCTGCATTATGTATATTATCTTGCCCTAAGGGAATAAACCTTGTTTATCCGTTGGTCGCTTACTGAACACCACCAGAAGATTTATCGTGATACATGGTAACGAATATTTACACTATTAAAATGAATTTATACAGTGTTTTTAGGTACACAGAATGTAGTCTAGTTTTTTTTGCCAAAAAGAGAATCTAAAAGGTATATATTTGGATATATTATGTATTATGGTTGTAGAGCACTACAGAGTCAGTAAGCTTTAAAATAGAGCTTGAAAACACTATCCAGCTAAATATTCAGCTTAGAACCAAGAGATCATCTGGTAGTAGAATTCGAGCAATTCATAATTACCCTCCAGAAATAGGAAATAATTATTGCGGTGCAAGGGCAAGAATCAATAATAAAACGGCCGAATCTTTTGCAGAACATCTAACAGAAATCTTCCAGTCTCACAACATCAAATCAAAGCGCATCATGGAGGAAGCTATAACCTATAAAGAAGAAACCATCCGCTAGTTACTCCAAAAGCAGTCGCCAAAGACAGACAAAATAAACCAATAAGCCAAACAAAGCATTATTAAAAGGCTAATTTGCAAAAGAATCTTTATTGATGTGATACAAGCTTATGCTTAAAAGCGTATGCAGATGCTTAAATTTAAAAGTCTCCACTTTCGCAGCAGTGACGGCGTTAATGGTAGTGGGAGAATCTACTAGGAATCTACAACTAGGAAGTAAGATAAGCCATCAATGAACCAAAAAAACTCGAAGTACAAGCTCTACGAACCGAAATCTGTCCACATTAACAAACAAAAGAATCGAGGACACACCACATGATTAACGACGTCGTAGTTCCATATGCAAAGAGCAAAACGAGCCACAAATATAAAATTTTAGTTTTTCCTCATGTTGGTACATTTTTATTGGTGTGTAGCCACTGATCACCCCAAACCAAACCGTTTGTTTCTATCATGTCTGGTATAGAATAAATAAAATTAATGCTTTTTAGTTTTTACTAATAAATGCATTATAATCGAAACCGTAGTGTATAAAAAAAAAACTCGTACATGTCCATTTTATTTTACAAAATTACACTTTTTCATAATAAATTGTGTTTTTAAACTGTAAGCTTGTTTTTCTTATTGATATTGGTAGAATGTCATCATGGTGGCATAAAATACCACCATAAAATACCACAAAATTAGAAAAAGGCACAGTGAAGAGGTAGGTAGTCTTGATATATTATTTTGCGCTGCGCACGAACTTGAACTCATCGCATGTTCATCAAGGGTATCAAAAGAGTTGAAAATCAAAATGAACAAAAAGCATTCTGATAACCAAAACTCAACAATTTTATTTCTATCATGTAAGCTTCAGAATAAACATGACCAGGCAGACTAAAGTCTAAAAGCCAGCGGTAAAGCGCTTGGCTATCAGTCTGGGGGGCGTGAGTTCGATCCTTGCGTCCTGCTTTTAGAGTGAAGGTTTTTCTGTGGTTTTCCTGTACTCCTCGGCGAATGCTGAAAGCCAAACAACTTAACACGTCCCACAGACGCGGGGCCATAATAATGATAATTCGGGGCTGCTGATGCCCCCGTAGTGGCGAAAGCTGTTGGGGGATGTTAAGGCGTGGGTTATTATTATTATTATGTGGCGATGGCATAAATCCCTGCTTAGAGTTTGGCAATTCTGCCACATCTTCATCCATACTTCTATGTGCTTCCTATAGTGTTGCAGTCGGTTTAGATACTAACTATATGCCTGACTGAGGTCAAACTAGTAGTAGTTGGTGGTAAATTTCAGACACTAATTTTGTTCTTAATTTAGCATGAAACACCACACTTCACCACAGTTGAATGGTTTGGGTGTTGTTGCCATCATATGGATTGGTCATCATTTATTCAATCTACTTGGTTATTATTATCATTATTGGGTTTCTTCAGATATTTTCACTGTAAATTTTGAAATGAATTTTAAAAACAAATAATTATAAATGAAACTTTATACCCAGAATGACATTTACATCTTTAAAAATGCCGGGAAAAATAGTGGGACAACCTGCAACTGCCAGAGCCACAACTACAATTTCGAAAATCAAAACTTCGAATTTCAATATCGAAAACTTTAATCGTTGGTGGATCAATTTTCAGGATTTCATGTAAATACAAAATTTAAAGGTTACTCTGAGACTATTTTGAAGTTGTAAGGACATAAACATGCATATGGGGAGGGAGCAAAACTCGGAACGTCATAGGGATATTAGGTTTCTTAATGACCTACAATTTCAGGTATGATAGAAATTTACGCAAACATTTTTGCAGAAGGTATAAACATTTTTTTTTGTGGAAACTGATTGAAATACGTTAGCTACACGAACGAAGATTATCGTGGTTTAGGGGGGGGGGGGGGGGGCAAAACTCTGAACGTCATAGGGATTACTATTATTATTATTATATTAGGTCTCTTAATTACAGTAGAGCGTCGATAATCCGAACCCCGGTAATTCGAACATTCGCTAATCCGAACGCCCAAAAAGAAATAACAATAAATTAAATTACTGAGTAACCTAGGGAAAACCCATTTTAGTCGGTTGCTATTTAGAAACAAATGTTCCTTTTGTACTCGTTGTTTCCACTATTAAATATATAAATAATAAATAAATCATAAATCATAAATCATAAATCATAAATTACAAATAAATCCCTTCGATATCCCTTCGATATCGCTTTCATATCCCTTCGATATTGGTTCGATATCCCTTCCATATCCCTTCGATTTGGACTTTTTGGCATTCTTATAATTTATGACGAGCGGAATCGAATGGTGTTAGTTTTATTAAGATTGAACTTCCATCCAGTACTCGTATTTTCTACTATTTAGCTGTCATATTTGATAATCTGAATCACCTTCGGTCGCAATTAGTTCGGATTATCGACGCTCTACTGTACCTACAATTTCCTGATCACTCTGGATACAAAACTAAGGTGGCAAGCTCATGGCAAAAAGAAAATCATAGAGCATGGCTTCAAATACAAAGAACTGTATTGGCTTTTAGGGAAAACACATTCAGTTGTCAGTATTAGAAGTACTGTTAAATTTATCTTTTAATTAATCTTTTAGATTAGTTTCACAACGTTACGCATCTTGTGTTTATTCATGAAACAAGTGTATGGTACAACAATAAATAATGTATTATTAATCAGTAAGCAAGTAATATTCAGGAAAATTTATTTGAGAGAGTAACCACCATTACTAGCTAATAGAATCTATACAATTATTGGAGTAGATATCATATGTGACAAAAACAAAGCCCTATTTAGAAATATCCGAGGAAGTATACGATGACAAGGCTGACTCATCATCACACAGGCACTTGCGAACACTTTTTCCCAAACGTGAAATTCATCAGTTCGGTTTTAATTAGTGCCCATATAATATGACACAATAAGCCTTTCAACGGGACGTCTCTAAAGGCCTTAGCTCGTATTATATCGAACGATCTTTCCGAATAAGGCCTACACTAATGCACTGTGCTCGAGTTACACTCGAGTCTATCTTCAATCTATTCGAAGGAGAGTCCAAAAAGAACCACGAAACCAACGAACGAAATATTGTTCCGTCCGTTTGGTCTGGCGGCGGCCCGATGCTACCGTGCTACGTCTTCTGGTTGTGCGAGGTGAAACCGGTTCCCCGGCTTGGAAATAATCAACCGGAGACCCCGCAGGGTCGAGTGACGGGGCAGCACCGATGTGTTTTTAGTATTGTATCGCGGTGGACATTAATTCCCGTCTTCGCCGTCAGTGGTACCCAATATTTTTCTATAAGTAGCGAAGAGAATCGGTCTATCGATATGTCAGAGGTTCGATGGACGGTTATAGATTGCCATTTGAAGTGACATGAGTACTTTAAAATGCTTTGTAGATATATGGCGGTGGGTATTTGGCATTGTCAAATGAAAATTGATCTCAAGAACGTGGACAATGCTCAAGTTTTAGGAGGTACATAATAGTGATTGTTGGAACCCAATATTTGATATTGAAGATTTACTGTTTGGTTCAAGTTTTGCTGTCGTCTTATTATTGCTGTTACTTCATCTTTTAATTTCTTTGAGAAGGGCAATTATGGCACAAAATCACTGCTTAGGATATTGTGGCCAGACGATCCAAATTATCGATTTTACTATTTATATTGTTTACCGTGTATTAATCTATTTTGATTTTGATGTATAATAGATGAAAAGGACTGCATTCAGAATGTGAATGCAATGATGTTAGATACAACTGAACAATATTCTGTAAATTCTGATTAAAGCAGGTATATAAATAGTATCCAAGAACTTACAACAAAGTAATTCTAGGACCTCGTAAAATAGGTTTGTATTTTTTTTTTAATTTATGATAGCTATTTGCAGGACAAGTGGACGATTTTTGTTCTCGACCCCTTGGAGCATCATAGTCCTCCAAATTCCTGCAGGGTACTTTTGTTATAATATAGATAGACATGTTACATGGACTTTTTATTTATAATTAAATTATGTCAGTTTAAAATTTAATAAACCAATGAAACCAACTGAAACTTTTGTTTGACTTTATGGGAGCCATATTCTTGAATAAAATCAGATGGATAAAAATTACAGAAAATTTGTATTCTTTGAGGATTTCTGAAATTTGGATAGTTTCATGGAAAAATACAAGTTGATAACCAAGAAATTATTACCGCAACGGCCGAGACGATCACGCGATGATCGGTTTAAAACTGAACGAATAGATGACAAAAGGTATAGACACCAATGGTGGGAGATCTATGACTTGGTCGAGTCATATGCAATACGGACATAAGTACTAGGGCTTCCAATCCCGGACAAAATAGTGATCCCGGGATTTCGGGATTAAAGATTTTGTAATCCCTGTAATAATTAAAAGGTGCCAAAGTGTGCGTATTGACATCAACAATAAACAAAATTTAAACTCCATTAAGATAATACTTGCTCTTCCATTTTCAATTTTCGTTCTTGTAGAATGTTTCAAGAATAGTCACGGCAAAAGAACTTATTTGATCGAGCCAAATTTTCCATTTTTTATATTAAGGCCAATAAATATTTTGATGATTCTTTGTTTTCTTCTTTAAGATAAAATTGGATTACTTTAGAATACATACGTCATGGATGTTTATTATTCAAATAGACTAACTGTTTGCATTTTAAATAAAATGATTATTGTTTACAAGCTATAATGACTTGTATACTCAGTTCTAAGTAGGTTTTCAAGTAAACCGTTATTTATCGTTCAAAATTGATGAAATATTCAGTGAAACTTCTTAGAATATTAAATAATCAATTTCTTGTCATGAACAAAATGAATATTACTTGTACGTCTTTCGGTTATGTCAAATATGTTCACATAGCCCAACCCATATTATAAAATACATTTTTTAAAGTGCACCTTTTGACTCAACTTGTCCACTAAAAAAGCAAAAAAAGCGATTATTGTGCCATGAGAAAGTGTCAAATACGACCATGTTACCGCTGTCACAGGTCAATACAAACTCGAGATGTTTTAACCGAGACGCAATCTATGGCGTACATGCACTCCAGGATGGAAAAACATCGTACCTAAATATTTCGTTAGTTTAAGGTAAATTTCTTAAATTGGAAGAAACTTGAAAATCGGAACAAGAAATGACATCATTCGTTCGATTGGACTGAACCATCGAAAGAATAATATCAACGATTAATAACAAATAATTTTTGGTACAATTTGGGTTTCATTTTACAGTTAAAAATATCGGTATTAATTTGTATCTTTATTTTCTACTTATTTTCAATATTTTGTTCGTTGTATTTTATACCTATTTACAAATTTATATTCTGTAGTACATCATAGAATACATGTAAAGAAATCCGCCACTTATTTTTACGTTTATATTTTTGTTTCTGTTTTAAATAAAGCCTGTATTTTCTGTCGAAGTAAATAAACCACTTTCTTGTCTCTAGTAATAACAAGTAGCCATGCAATCCAACCTTCTGTGATGCGCACGTCTTTTCACTTTCTGTGATGCACACTACTTCAACACAAATAATTAAATTGGTAAATTTTTGCTTCCTTGCGTCCTTTACGATATACAATACCTAATCGCCTACCTTATGTTAAGTAACACTCCGTATAAGTTTTCTTTTTGTTTGTCCTAATAGAACTACGTACAGCCAGCAATGTTTACGTAGCTAAAACGTAGCTAAAGATCAATATCGGCCTTAAGTGGTTTTAGATTTGTGTTGTGCATGCTAGAGGCGCCACAGTTTTGGAAGCTCTGTATTACCCGGGCGTTCACTGAGCACCTGTGTGAAGTGCGTGAGATCGGCCCGTTAGCATTGCCAGAGAGGTGCCATTAAATTGCACGTGTCCGATAACGATTTCATAGGAAAATTAAACGGCCACCTTTCGCCGTGCCATTTAGTTAGTTAGCCTGGCGGGCCGCGAGCGAGTGCACGCTCGGAAGGGCGAGGGAGCGCGTTTGTGGGGGGAACGGGGGGCGCACGGGAGCTGAAAAAGGGGTACGACTTATTTTTTTATGACGTCGATAAATCTTCGCGCTGCCCCGGCGTGCTGGAGGACAATGGCACTGTTGTGTTTGTGGGCTGACCGGGCCATAAACATGCGAGCCCTGGACGGACCCCTCCGTTCCTTTTCCGTGGGTCGAATTTTTCGGATAACACCCCTGCTCGGATTTAAATGGCCACCCCAAAACTTTTCGAACCAAGAGGCGATTTTTATCTCAAGTTTCCTTAAACAAGGGACAAGGGACAAGGCCGTGGGCTCGGTTTGATCGCTCGAGCGAAAGTCAACATCGTAACACCACTAATGCAGTAGTAACCTTCCACGGTTCTGAAAATACGTATACTAAATTGTATATAAAACTATTCTTAAATTTTTTTTCTACTTTGCGTTCGTTATGATCTCATAACGATACCGATTTCGGTGTCGTTATGAAAACACTAGGTTACAAACATTTGGTAACTTTTAGTTTTCCAAGATTGATGATATTGACGTCAAGTATCAAATAAGGTTGACGTCTCAATCGCTATTGGCTCGCGTTAGTCGTATTTGTAAATTTTACTACAAGTACCAACTGTTGAATATGAAACTACTCTAGATTGTAAATTGCCAGCCGCAATTTTTGGAAATGTATGTAAATTTAAAATCGCAAAGTAGAAAAATAGTATATAACACTCGTTTTATAAGACGTATTGGCGCACTCGTTCCAACTTGTATTATAATATACTATTTTCTACTTTGCTTTTGTTATAAACTCATAACGAAACCGCTTTCGGTGTTATTATGAAAGCAATAGATCACAAACTTTTAGTAACTTTTAGTTTTCCAAGATTGACGAAATTGACATCAAGTGTCAAATACGGCTGACATCTCAATCGGCTCAATGCATGGCTCGTTTCAATCGTATATCGCAGTTTTACCACAACAACCAACTGTTGAATGTAAAACTACTCTAGATTGTAAGATGACAGTCGCAATTTTCGAAATGTATGTAAAATTAATGTCGCAAAGAAGAAAAATAGTATACAGTGTGTGCCAAAAAGTTCGAACCATACGGGAAACTATTTTATTATTCATTCTCAGAAAATTTTATTCTTCATAAAAATTTCTGCTTGTCCGAAAACCAAAACTGCAGTTATCAAACTTTATGGTTTATTAGCCATATACAGGTTGGTTCAGAAAATTTGAATTAATGATAAGGGTAAAGTGCCTTTATTTTCATTATTACCGTCAAATGTTATTTGGAAAACTAAAGGAGTAAAAATTATATTCAAATTTGAAATCACAGCTACCTGTCACGAAAAAGAAAAGAGAACGTACTTTTTTAATTTACAGTCCTGCAATAAAATTTATTATGGCTTATATTGATTGTATTGGAATCTTATTTATGTATTTTTTGAAAATAAAGTTACTTTTTCTGTAACTGGTGATTTTGGTACGATTTCTAATGAATTTGAAGAATTATCACAAAATTATTACTTTTTTGATGCAATGTTGTTATTTTGCCGTAAGTAACATTGTGGCTTAGATATGATCCATAATTTTCATTATGTACATAATTCGTAAATCACAACTGCTTAGTTATTAAAAGTTATAAATAATTATCTGCAATATGCTTCGAAAACAAGTGACAACAAATTAGATTAATTTATGAACAGTTCACATGTTCAACAGAACAACTTTTCCAAATACCATTTGACGGTAATAATGAAAATAAAGGCATTTTACTCTTGTCATTAATTCATATTATCTGAACCAGCCTGTATATGGCTAATAAAACTTAAAGTTGGACAACTGCATTTTTGGTTTTAAGCCAAGCGGAAACTTTTATGAAGAACAACATTTTTTGACAAATGAATAATAAAAATGTTTCCCATATTGCTCTAACGTTTTTGGTGCACACTGTATAGCACTCGTTCTATATGTATATAATTTCTATAAACAACTCGTGCGCCAATTTTTGTCTTATAAAACTGTATTATAATATACTTTAGATCATAATACTTTATACATTATATTTTTAAGGACTAGTGTAAAGTAGAATTCAGGTTTTTCTTATCCAAGCTTATCCAAGTCAGCTAAACACGCGTTCTCCATGTTGCTATGTTCCCACGCTATCTAAATATGTATACTATCTGGTCAAATCTCGTCTTGTCGGGAAGCATCTAGTAGCATCTAGTCTCAAGAGACGTATAAATACTTGACAATCTTTGGTTTCGAGGTATCTCGACGATTTACGGTCTGTCATGCATAACAAAATATGCGTTCAGGTATTGCTTCTGATATTTCAAACATACACACATTACACACATTTCGAAGTTATTGGAATATTACGCAAATCGGCCAAATGAGTAAATAATGGCTTCATAGAAATAAAGCAAGTAAAACTTTTACCTTATTTTTTAGTAGTACTATGAACGAACAAGTTACATCGATTATAATATAAGAAACTAAGTTTACTTTTTGAAAGTGAAGCTTGAAATTATAGAAAATTGGCAGTGATAGATCAAACTGCAGATTCTGGACATTACTAGAAGCGGTTAAATAATCTATCTGAATAATCCATCTGAAATGGTCCAGAAAAAGATAAGTTGGTCGTTTGATCATTTTAGAAAAAAAAAAATTTTTTATTGAATTTGCCTATTCTCTGGGAGTGCAAAACCATTTTATTTTTTTAATTATTTTATTCAGTTCAGAAATGACGACCAGTTTTGTGTCAGCGAATCCGACATTTTTGACATTGTTATGTGTTTACGTTAAACGAAATAACTTTGTTTGAAATTGTCATAGATAGTTGAAATAAAAACCACGCGATTAAGCACATTCCAAGCTATCTGGTAGGTATATAATGCATAGAGTTTACGATTATTTTCTGTTTAAAAAAATATCTTAAAGTTTACTTACGATAGTCCATTAGGAGGCGTTTTTATGATTTTTTTAGACATGAAGGGGTTACTTCATTTGTGCATTCAATATCTTTTAGTTATAACCTTGTATGCAAAGGGCTTATAATAAAATATAGCTTTCTTACTCCTTCTACCTATTGATGAAAAGCTATTGAAATTTAAAAATTTCTCATTTTTACGATGTTTAATGTCAAATATCTCTGATGGGACCAGGACAAAAAATCTGAAACTTTAAAAACTATTTTATCTTTTCATAAGGTTTAATAATGAATAAAAACATTCTTGTGTATTGCACTGTGTTTGGAATAACAGCCCTTTAAAATGAGACCAAAATCACATGACGGTAAAATAAATTTAATTAAAAATCTCAGTAAATACAAAACAAAGCATACCATTCATAACAATTATGTCATTTTTCACAAAAGAGACTTATAAAACTAAGTGATCTTCATACGTTTCTGAAGTTGATATGATGTAACATCTTCTTACACCTTCTGTTGGTTGAGGAGAGAATTTGTGAAAACTTCTAGTTCCTTTTATCAGTTTGGATCTCTCAACTCTATCATAAAGGGTGGCTTTGTGTTCTGAAACCTGTTCTTTTGCCACTAAGATGTAGTTTACCCCTGGTTGATGTCCATTACAAAAGGAGAACATATCTTCTATATTAAGGATTTGGCTATTAAGTGGTCTTTGAAGACTGGCTTTAGCCACTAGTCGCTTCGTTGTCGCCCCTATATCGTCGCATGCGTTTTTTTCCATGTGCACATCCAAAAAAATGCCATTGTGCATCTAACCCAAAATCTTTTTACTTTATCATACGCAGTATGTAAAGTATTGTAATCGTGCCGAAAAAAAATTTTGAGATTTTAGCGGAAATAGGTCTTTATGGGTCCCCTGAACATTTTTGACCAAGGTACAAAAAAATGTCTGTGTGTGTGTGTGTGTGTATGTGTGTGTGTGTGTGTGTGTGTGTGTACCCAATTTTTGTTAATTCATTTCCGGATAAACTAATAAAGGTATCGGCACGGAACTTCATATTTAGAAGTTTCATGACCAAACTTAGAGTTGAAAAGCTTTTGGTTCAAAAGGGTCCAAATGAACTGGGTGTTTACTCTAAGCCTTTTTCAAGGATTTTGGAAATGAGCCGCCATTTCTGCAATTTTGTCAAAATAGTTAAATAATAAATTAAAGCAGAGGAAATTTTGAATAATTTATGCCTATGACATTTTTTGGTAAAATTAATAGTTTAGCTGCAAGAGCAAATTCTATTTGATCGAGATCGGTCGCATATGCATTGATTTAATACTATATAGTGACCCAGGATTTGCAAATTTTTCAGTCTAATGACAGTACCGGTAGTGTCAAATGCTGACAGTACCGGTAGTGTCAAATGCTGATGTTTTGACATTATCTCACAATTAATATTGGCCGTAGTTAATAGTATCGAAAGCTATTATATTGTGATACCGTGTACCGTCCTTGCCTGATGGCGTCGGATAAGCAGCGTGTTGAGCATGTGTTCTGTTTGTTTTTGGTTTGACGAAGTATGATCATGCATCGAATGGGCTGGGCGACTTGGGGTGGTTGAACATGGATAACACTAGGGTGTTGCATGCAGCAATATTATATCATAAGTTGTTATCCACTAGGACTGACTAGGATCCCACAATACCTCATGCGGAAGATATGCTGTAGAACGGATGTCCATAACCTTAATTTAAGATTCGGGGGTTTGTTTGCTCCACCTGCCCATCGCACTGAGCTGTATAAACGGTGATTCTCTTACCAGGTCAGTCACATATACAATGGTCTCAGGGAAGATATTAAAACTTTATCGTGAAACAGTTTTGGGGGAAAGGTGAAGCGTTGGCTGTTTGCTCAACAGGGGGGACTTAAGGCATCGAGCGCACATTGGAGACTGTTTAATTTTTATTTTTTATTGGCAGGTGCGATGTTGGATTTGCTGCAATTACGTGTAATTAGACTCTAGAGTATTTTTTTTGTTTGTTTTTCTTTTGATAAGTTCTCGGAATTATTTTTATATTATTGCTACAATTATGTATTAGTTCTAGTTTGCGTAAGGGGTTGAGTGGAAGAGTAAGGCAATTTGGAAACAAGTGTGCTGAACTGCGCCCTAAATATAAATAATATTTTGTTGCAATTAATATTGTCTTATTTTAATAAAGGAATTATTTATTTATTTAATTATTTATTTATCTGTTAAATCCTGGCTAACTAGTTTTATTTTAATGCAGACACGACTTATCTCGATCAAATAGATTCTCATGCAGCTAAAGTATTAATTTTATATATTGTATGATAAAGT
The DNA here is from genome assembly GCA_964023965.1 of Melinopterus prodromus. NCBI lineage: Eukaryota > Metazoa > Arthropoda > Insecta > Coleoptera > Scarabaeidae > Melinopterus > Melinopterus prodromus. The sequence goes on from OZ030391.1 coordinate 11,285,055, forward strand.
CATGTGCCTGGCCACATCAGATTTTTTAATATACGATACGTTTGCAAAATTCTTTTTGTTCTTGTATTGACTTGCTGCACTATCAAAGAATTATATGAGTTTTGATATGCCAGATTTTGTTTTATATGATCAGTTAAATGTTTCTGAAAACAGTCACATACAACTGGCTTCTGGCTCAACTCATTAGTTAGCCTGTTAGAACAGGCTCTCAACTAAGGGAGCGGTGGGGACAGTCCAGTAGTGGCCAACATTAACAAATTGAAAACATCTAAGCTTACTGGAACTGTTTATTTATTACATTATATTTTTATAGAAGCAGTAATATAACATATTCTTACTGATATTATATGTTTATTATTATTTAGAAATATGTGTGTTGTACAATTAAGTAAATATTCTATTATAATTATTTTAAGCTGAATAAAGTTAATAACATTGTAGTAAAATGTAATAAATTTAAATAATTGTGATTTTCCAACTTCAGAACCACCCAAAAAAATATTTTGTTTAACGCAAACACATACCAATGTCAAAAATGTCGGATTCGCTGACACAAAACTGGGCGCCATTTCTGAACGGACTAAAATAATTTAAAAAAAGAAGTGTTTTTGTACTCCCAGAACATACGCAAATGCATTACAAAAAAATTATTTTTTTTTCTGAAATGGTCAAGCGCGGCTATTTCTGGACCACTTCAGATGGGATAAAATTGTACTGAAATAAAAAATCTCTTTTTTATCATGAGGTGGGCTAGATGTTTTATATTTGAAAAAAGCCAAAGATGTAGAAGTAAAATTAATTTTTATAGCCAAAAAAAATTATTTTTCTTCCAGTTACACTGAAAAATTCATAAACATTGAGCAATAAATAACGTTTTTATTTGAAAACGCGTTTTAGGAGATGTAGAACTGGGTCTTAACATGATGACAAAATTATACTTAATGTCCAGTTACAATCATCCAGGTTCGTAGAACGAATAAAATCATTGAGTGCACACTTAATGCAAGGCTATCGACGCCTTGAACGCGGATATGGCAAACGCCGACCCAAAATAAATCGAAACAAAGGTAATACATTAACTCTACGGTGCATTACGATACTGATACAAATGAATCACCAACGGCAACCGAACCGGAGAACAATGTGTGCGGGTCCTTATGATAAATGCGAGCAACCTTGGATGGAAAGCGTGTCCTCGCGTTCGTCCGACTGAACCCGTATAAATATTTGACGATTTTCAACCATTCAACACAAAAGACCATACATCTTATTCATATACAGCGAGGGCAAATTCCCCGTTGTGGAAATTCGTGCATGTATATAAATCGCGATTACTACACGTTCAAGAATTTCGCGAGGTTAAAACGACATAGTTGTTATTTAAATTGTTCTGTTTACGCTGTGTTCTTTTGGTATGTGTAAAAAGATATGTGTACGATAATTTGAGTATTGAATGTAGGTATTGAAAAAAGTGACAGCTATGTTGATTGCTCAGGCACGAGTAAAAGTTATTATGTATGGTTATATAAGTACACCAACACTTCTATGGATGTTGCTATGTTTTGTCAACATTCTTCTATTTCCTTTGATTCGATCGATATGACAACCTCAGTTTGTTGGGATTTCTGTGTGCAATTAATTTATTGCATTAAATGTAGTATTATGAATGCATTGATTTCTACAAATGTGAATCATGATATTGTCACATTATGGAATAATTGCAACTCTGAGATAAACTACAAATAGAGTAAAAATATAAACATTAAAGTTTATTTATTTCAATAAAAAAAAACCTTCTGTCGTTTGTTGGCTATTTGTAAGGTTGGTTTACCAACTACCACTAAAGAGCCCTAAACACCTGTATTCAATTCCACTGCCTGTACGCTCTTTATCATATCGTGTTGTCAAGCTGTTTGTCACATATGTTATCTGCATAAATTTTAAATAAAGAAATGCTCTAAAAAGTAACCTCATTGCTGAGGACAAATTATTCGATTCTTGTTTTTTTGGCAAGCGTCTCTATCTCTTGTTTTGAGTGATTCACATTTTCCAGCAAAATCTTGCCGTACCTCTATCAATATCATACTTTTACACCATACTTTTCCATACATCATGTTAGATTAGGGGCGGAGTTTCCAATAGTCCGTTAATGTTTTTTTCTAATTTCTTATTTCTTGGCCTTGATTTGGGTTGGGCGAAGATGACAAACAGTTTTCTAGATTAGAAATTGTGAATAGTACTGGGTCCATTTATCGTAATTTTGTGTTGTCGGTGACAACTCTCCTATCAGTGTATAACATGTGTAACCAAAACTAGACTTAATTCACTTGTTCTATCATTTGGAGAGATGTATTAACAAAAGCAACAATATATTATGGTGGCGAACTTCAAAAAGTAGAGTAACCAGACAGGATTTTACTTTTGGGAATATCAAACCGGACAAAACCGGACATTGTAACATTTTGGAAATTGAATTTGTCTTAACCACAATTATTTTGCATTCCACAATAATTATCAACTGAATCAAAGAGAAGTCAATCAGCGTTTGAATGTTAATCTAATAGCTACTAGAAAATGTCACATATTTCCAATTATGTACTTAATTCATCAAACAAATGCAATAATCAATGATAAATAAACTTTAATGAACGCAACAAGCGTTGTGAAATGTGTTTGAGAAAACCAGCGCGAATAAAATATTGCAAAAATGCAAACAAAAACTCGAAAACTAATTCCCAATACATAACCTTCGTAATCTTCATAATCTCTGAATAATATATTTTATTTACAATACTGCCTTTTTCACAAATTAACTAACAGGAAATCTACTATATATGTATATGTGCTGCTAACAAGCTCTCTAAGAAACACTCTGAAACATGTTTAAATATTCTAACATTTCAACACCGTGTAGATCTCATTAAAATAGCCAAATAGCTCCTTTAAATGTGGAGTAGCCTAATGAAACCTAAGAATTACCAAATTCTGCAAAATTTGATTATAAATTAGGAAAAAAATATAGATATTGGTACCAAAACTGTAGACTAGTGCCTAGACGACATTAAACAGTGGGTGAGTAGATTTACTGTTTAAACAGTTGATGTGGCAACACTGCTGCCAACTTTCGCGTAACAATATCTTCAGTCAAAAAGTCAGATAATTCAAAAATCATTTAAATACCAAACTCATTTTTATTTAAATCATTTTTTAGACGAAAAATTTTTTAACACTAGTTATAAATCACTCTGTATAATTACTAATTATCAGGAGGATTTAGTGGTAGTTGGAGCGTGATCATCACAGTACCACACTTTCTGCAATTATAAAAGATAGCCACCGAGTACTACTTGTAATTTTATAAATCTCAGATACGTATCTGAAAAAACAAAGAATTAATAAAAAAGTCTCGATATTATTTCCTGGTAATTATAATAATAGGTATCAATAATACAATAATCAATTGTTAAAACGAACTATAAGTATAACCAATCCCCTTTTTACAACCAATGACTCAGATCTTGAATATATAAACCCGTTCAGTACAATAAACCTAATCTTAAAGTAAGTACAATTCAGGCTAAATTTAACATTGCTGCAGCTATTACTCATTTGTCCAACATTTTGTTCCTGTTGGGTAATGTTTTATTACACCCATCAATTAGTATAGCTGAGATGATTGCCCTTGAGAACGAGGGTCAGAAGAACATTATTTGACGGCCCGTAAAATATTAACGACTGAGTGACTGCGTATATATGGAGAGATATGGCCCGAAACGTTTAACATAAAAGGTACATAAATTTGGCTACATTTTGACAGTGGTATATGCAATTAGGGAACAGCTGCGCTACACATGCTGCTGCAGTTCTCTCCTACGATATCGTCACCCGTGAATACTCGCGCACCTTTTTCTCCTGTCTCATGTCACTTTTGCCCGAAGACACATGTAAGAAATGGTGAAGAACCAACCTGGAAGCTTATTTACACGACCACCTTAACGCCTAAACTGTTCCAAATTGTTTACAACGTGTGAAAAGGTGTGCGCGCTTTCGGTTTCGTAAATTGACAACAGGATGCGGCTTAATTAACTGATGTATTTTATTGGATTGGAGGATAGGCTTGTTAACGCTGCATTAGATTACGTGTGATGAAGATATGGGAAGCATATTGTCAAATTAAAACGCAAATTAGGGGATTTTTTGTGTGTCTGATTGTCAAAGCATGTATACGCTACGTGATAGTGAAGAAAAAAAAGACGGATTAAGTAAATGAGAGAAAAAAAAACATTTTGTATAGAAGAAAATTTTATACATGAACATTAATTTTCAAACAAGGTCAATTTAACTTCAAAACAAAACAAAATCTATTGATTTATGCGTTTTACAGTCTGCAAGATTATATATCAAAACTCATCTCCTGAATGGGCAATATTAATTGCATATTAACAATTTTTTCTTTGTTTTTTTCTGATTTTACTTTATCATACGCAGTATGATGAAGTATTGTAATCGGGCGGATAAAAAATTTGAGATTTTAGCGGAAATATTTTTTGATATTTGTGGCGACGATTCCGGAGAAACTACTAAAGGTATCGGGACGAAAGTTTTGGTTCAAAAGGGTCCAAAGGAAGGAACTGGTAGTTTATTCTAAGCCTTCTTCAAGGATTTTGCAAATGAGCCGCCATTTCTGTAATTTCGACAAAATAGTTAACAAATATATTAAAGTAGAGGACATTTTTAATAATTTATGGCTATGACATTTTTTGCAAAATTTATAGTTTAGCTTCAAGAGCAAATTCTATTTGTTCGAGATCGGTCGCATCTGCATTGATATGAAATTATATGGTAGCCAGGATTTGACAAGTATTTTTTTTCTGTCATACTCGAAAACAGCTGATTTCATCAGAAGTTGGAGAACCGCTATGGAACGTAGCCGCTCTAGTACGGCAAAGTACAAAATACAAATTTCAAATAAAATAAGATCACTAATTTAATTGTTTGTTGATAAGAAATATCAACCCGTTGTTATATCTAATTCTAAAAACGTCAAAATGTGTTAAAAGCTGATGCTTTGACAATACAACTATCAATAGTATCAAAATATCTGTCAAATCCTGGCTAATTAGTTTAATTTGTATGCAGACACGATTTATCTCAATCAAATAGATTTTCTTTTTTTTTGCTTAGCGCTAATATAATTTATAGAATGAAGTCATTGTGCCTGTGTGGATCTAGGCTCAAACATTTATTATTATTATTATTTTTCCTTTATTATTACTGAAATATGTAAAATCTGGACATTTGTTACCATGGTACAAAGAAATGTCTGTTTGTGTGTATGTGTGTATGTACCCGTTTTTTTGAAGCGTTGTTTCCAGAGGGTTTAAACCAAACTTAGAGCTGAAAAGGTTTTTGTTCAAAAGGGCCCAAAGGAACTAGATGTTTACTCTAAACATTTTTCAAGGATTTTAAAAATAATCCTACATTTCTATAATTTCATCAAAATAGTTAAATAATAAATTAAAGTGGAGGAAATTGTGTATAATTTATGTCTATAACATTTTTTGGTAAACTAATAGTTTAGCTGCATATGCAAATTCTATTTGACAGAGATAGGTCGTAAGTAGTGTCAAACGCTGATGTTTTGACAATACAGACTATCAATAGAATCAAAATATCTGTCAAAGCCTGTCTAACTAGTTTTATATTAATGCAGACACGACCGATCTCAATCAGATGAATCTCATGGAGCTAAAATATTTTGTAATTACATATTAAACTTTTGTTATCCCAAATCTTAGATAACCTCAGTTTATCAATAGTTGCGGGTTTTGCAATCACCGTTTACTGTGGTTTACCATTGTAAAGTTAAAATTTTGTTTCGTCAAGTTTGGATCATGCCAGCTCGTTAATTCCGGTCAGTTGGTGAGCGTCGCTTGGTTTTCTTTATAAATTAACAAATTACATAGTTTTAAACCTACCTATCGGAGATTGGAAATCTGGCAACCCTACCTCAGTGTAGGGTTGCCGGTTATTATTGAAAATGGCGCCCTAAGAATCTTAACCTAACATCTCATATAATTTTGAGATGTTTTCGCTGAAGTACCTTGATAATACTACTAATAGCAAAACGTAAGTTTATTACGCCTTTTTAGAACTCTAGTATAAAGTACACTTCGTGCACATTTAGCAATTTTCTTCAATTGAAAATAGGATGCCTCAAGAAGAACGAAGAATATAGAGTTATTGATCATACGCGTTGAATTGATAGGCGCACTAAAGACTAGAATGTGGTCATCGGCAAGATATTGCTGAGAAGGGTGACCCACTCGAAATAGGAGTCTCTGGGTGTTGCTTTTTCCTAGAATATAATGTAACTCAAAGCATGTCTTAGTATGAAATTCCTGCAAGTACTACTTAAAATTCCAGTTTTCATCGAAAAAGAGGACAGTGTCATTTTGTAAGAAGAGGATAATTCACATTTGGAGAAATCTGTGCATTCATAGGCAAACCCTATTTAAACTAAAACCCTTTGAAAAGCAAGGTATGAAAAACGTCAAAAGTTGTAGCAGAATTAAATACTCTTGATTTGAATTTTGCCTGTAAAATCAAGGATTAAAAATGTTATAGTCGCTATTCCCCAATTTGGTTACACCCTGCATAATGTATATAGGAGGTTGTCTGGTCACCACCATTAAAAGTTTGGAGACCACTGCTATAGAGAACGTAGATAACTGAAACACAACCAGAAACGAAAGTCACACCAAAATACCGATTACCTATCTTTTTCAATTCAAATACGGTCTCCGATAGCATACTCCAATCATAGTCGCACGTTGCTTACATCCTTGCTGTTAGACGGAGACACTTTCAGGCAAAGCTTCTGGGCTTTTTCATTCTTAATGAGGATTTAGACAGGTAAAGTGATATAAAAGATGATCTATCAAAATTTTTCTTGACTCATATATCGTATGATTTATTTCAATGAAACAGTAAGGTGCTTTGTAATCTAATCGATTGCAAAATCACTTTTGGCATTTCAACACCTATCTTTTTCATAAAAACGAACCAATTTATAATATCTGTCCACAGATTCTAATTTATAGAAAGCAACTCATCAGAAACAGTTACTGTAACCGGTTAAAATTTTGTTGTGCTGTGTATCTAATACTTCAATATTAACTTCGTTCGTTCATTTCGTATCAGATCCTAAGATAACAAGTATCCCTCTAATAGGATGCGTATATAATGTACCGTGTCCTGGCATCGTAATTATGCCAAAGCTGCATAAAATCGAGCAGATTAGTATCTACACATCGGTGCCCGTCCATCGTAAATCTTCGGTAAATAAATATGGCCGCATGCGCCACCGTAAATAATATGTTATTATCATATGCAGATTACGGCGATACTATCGCTGGCCGATTATTAAAACAAAAGGTCGATTATATAATGGACGCTATCTTATTATCTTATATAATTTCATGGAGTTTAGCGCACAAAGAATGCTATTACGGAATAACTTATACCGGTAATTTTAAAGAAAAGAAATTGGGTGAGTAAATTGATTCTTGTCTTCAAATAATCGATATAATTTAATGTCAGATCTATATCTATCGTCTACATTGCTAAATATAAACAAATTTTTAGTTGAACCTGCTTAAAAACTTCTAACAAGTTACTCAACCCGATAGAATTCTCTCAGTAGGCTGAAATGAAATAATAAACCTTGAAATTATAGAAGGAATATGCTAGAAATTCGCATAGCGCTTTCACAAATTTTCAAGATGATCTATCTTGACGAAATTTTTGTTTCTAGGGGACGATGAAATATATGGCAATAAAATTCAGGAAACGGGTTATAATCGACACGGCCGACACGATCGACTGGCTCACCAACATGCTCTTTATGCAAATTGCCCACGCTGATAAACTGCAACATCGATACCCATGGTATAACTTATGAAAATCGAGACGCCATAAGTAATGCGCTTCTTATACTATATATTTGTGTAGGTGGTTGTACACCGTAAATACAGTTATTACTGATAATTATGGGCCATTCCAATTAAGAACATACCAATATATGTAGGTGGAGAGATAACTTGATTTCTCCTAGTATAAAGTAAATATCTGCAGAATATGTAATAGGAAAAAGTGGGACGTTAGATTGAGTGAATGTGTTCTTCTCATCTTGCATAGTTACCACGTCGCAAAGGCTTCATTGCAGCTAGAAATCCATATAGATCGCAAATTGGTATTGTAGTACATTTTGATATCCCGAATAATACGAAATCAGTGCAATTGTAATTTAATACAAGAAAATTTCAATATTTTGCAGTTGAAAAATGTACAAAATGAATTATAAATAATGTTTATTGAATCAATCCGAAAAATTTAAACCAATTGCTCAAAGTGGGCACCATTGGCCTCCAAACAAATTTCTGTACGGCGCATCTAATTTGCACTTAAACAAGTGCGTCTAATGTCATCATAAAGTGTTCGAGCGACCCCAGCATTCTCCGGAAATGGACATCATGTCTACATACTCACTACATGTGAGATTATCAATTTTGATCACACAAAATAACCAAAACCCGACACGGATACCCTGGTTGTGTCGCAAACCAGGATTACTGCTCAGCTAATCGCGGAGGGGGTTAGCTAGTACTAGTATTTATGAAAATTGTGAGGTTTCTAATCCAGCGTTTTCAATAATTAATTAATAAAAAGTGGTGCCAGATAGGAAAAAAAATAATTTTCAAATAAATCTAGAAATAAAAGAGTTTCAGGAAATATGAAAATAAAGTTTTATTAACGTACAGGGTCAGCCAAAATTACCGGAACACCTAAATAATTCTCCAACAGTAAGAAATTTTAAATAATTGTTCAAACAAAAGTTTTTTTCGCTTTAAACAAGCTATAATATACTAGGTGTTTATTTTATTATAGAATTTTGGTAACCTTTCCTGTTTCTCAATAGAAGTATATTATTACTTCTAAGAGTAATTCTAAGAATTTTTTATAGGAATCGCTTTTTTTCATAAAATGCGTTACTTTTTTCAATTTTAATCTATAAACCAAACATAGTCAAAATTACCGGAACACCTAAACAATTCTTTAACTCAAAAAATCATTATTTTTCCTTCAATTTAAAAGCGTATTCGCACATACATACACATTTATTTTTAATTCTATTTAATTGTGTTATTTTCTCTTGGATTTTTATTTTTTACCCGTTTGGTTCAAGTAAAAGTTTACGATTTTTGATTAATTGCTTATAACTAGAAAATAATGTATTTTATAAAAAAAATAATTCTCACATAAAATTTTTAGAATTAATAATATAAAATATTAACAAAAGCAAATTGCAAATTTCCAAAATAAAATAAACCGCCTGTATATTAAAAATATATTCGGACGTGAGGCAGTTTAAAACCAAAAAACTTCTATTTGAAAAATGATTTGTAGTTTTTATCATTTGAAAAAGTTCCGGTAATTTTGACTATTTTTGGTTAATAGCATAATTTAAAAATTAATTCTTTTTACAAAAAAATTATTGCAATTAAAAATCCTTCGAATTAATTAGATTTAAAAAATTTAATAATAATATCTTGTTCTATTTAAAAAAATTTAAAATTTAAATAATTGTCATAAAACTTTGTGATATTTTGAAAACAAAGGCCAATCGGAAAATAAGTTATCTTGTATTTTGTAGGAATTTAATTCTGGTTTTAATTTTTAACTTTTTGTCGCGAGCTATGGATCACCCGGTATAAACATGTTATATGTTAAACATTACCTTTGTCTTCATTTTATGCATATCGAGAAAAGTTTGTCTGCTGTGTTTTAAAATGATAATTTTATTAGATGCACTGTTGGCCGACAAATTAGAACTTTATCATTAGTACTTTGTACATTTCGACATGAAAACGGCGAGCATACACAAAACATTAATTCTAAGTGACGCAAAGCCGCTATTTATAGTTAGTATGAAAGCTAATATGTACGGAACATATGGAACGAACCGTGTTTCGTTGGACTTTGCAAATTCAACACGGAGGATCACGTGAAGTTGTGTGTGGACCGTAGTGTAATACTTGTGTTTATGCATTAGTTTCCCCCGTGTTTACTAAATCATGGAAATATGTACGATATTGCGACATTGTTGTCCACGACCATCTGTTAGTGTTATTACAGAGCGCATTAGGAACGCATTTGAATTCGATTTACGAATTGTTTATCAGAACTATTTTACATTAACAACATTGCCTACCCGCTGTAACCCAATCAACACCTTACATGCATGGTTGTTTAGCTAATAAATAATTATTAGGTTACCTAGTATTCTTCTTCTAGTCTTGAATCCAATGTGTAAATGAGTGACAAATTTGTACATAACGTTGGCCAGAGAATTTTCTAAAAATTGCGCAAGCCAAAACTTATTGGAAAAAAACAATTAAGATAAAGTTAAAATAGATACATGTATAAATATTGATTTAACACTGGAGCTCAGCGATAGGTCTATGATTGCAATATGTTATAGCCGTATATGTTTGTAAAAACAACCTTTTTTTTCAATAGAATTATTTAAACTAAATAGCATCATCGTAAAAGTAAAAATCGATCCATTCTAAAATTTTGTTAAATAATCAAAATATTGATTGTATTATTGATACATTTGCTTTGATGCACGGTACATTACTATAAATATGATTTTAAGTTTTTTCTTTAAATTTTGTTGTTTGTCTGGAAACATATTAGTATGGATAGATTATAGTAACTTTTTTTAATACTCGCCATTATTTGCATTACTTATTAGTTACTTATTGTCATGTATATGTTAATCAAAAAATTTTGTTTTATACATTCTGTTTCTTTTTAATACATTGTTTCCTTTAACATAAATTCATCTAAACCATTTTTATGGTTAATAAGACAAATCTTAAGGACCAATAAAATAACAAAAAAATGTTCTAATTTTACACCCCTGAATAATTCAAAAATATGCAAACATTAGGGGTACGATTGTGAGGAAAACAAATATACAGGGTCCTGCAACTAAGCTCCCGTCTTCTGTAGCTCACTTACCCATTAAGCTAAGAGTTTGACATTTTGCAGGCTTACCCTGTATTTCAAGGTACAACTCAAGAAATTATTTTTTATTATACAGGATGTTCCAAAAATGTGCAACGCCATGGTAATATATTTTTTTAAATTGCATGCTATACATTTTTCTACACATTTGGAAGCCTTTTAGGGTTGCCTACATATCACCAAAATTTTATTGAAATCGGTTGAGGGACAGCAGCGGAAAAAAATAAAAACAAAAAAAAATTGATTTTGCATCGTAGGCTTTAAAAATCAATAAAAACCACAAAATGCACCTCGTTAATAAAATTTTGCGACGTGCTTATTAAGTTAGATGTAATACTCTCGTTAACCAAGTGACATTGATCCAAATTATACAGGGTGACCAAAATCGAGTGTCAAACCTGTCAAACTTCAAAGCGTGTTATTGATCTTATTTTAAATTGGAACCCATAATTTTTTTTAGGTAAAACGATGCGGAATTAAAGAATAAATATTGTTTCTGAATACAACCCCATCACAATTCCCAATATTTTAAAAGTTATTCACCAAAAACTCATTTTTCAACGTTTCCAACGGCAATTTTAGGTAATAAATATCGTACGTGGCGTTGAAAAACAATTTATTACATAAAATATAACGCAGAGAGGTATTTTAGATTTTACTGTACTTAATTAACTAGTTATTCAATTGCTAAATTTACTGCAAAATTTACCTATAGCCACATTTCCGTCCTTACCGCTATAGGTAAATTATGCAGTAAATTTAGCATTTCAATAACTACTTAATTAAGTACACTCAAATCTAAAATACGTCTTTTATTTTTAATGAAATAAATTGTTTTTCAAAGCCGCGTACGATATTTATTATCTAAAATTTTCGTTGGAAACGTTGAAAAATGAGTTTTTGGCGAATAAGTTTTAAAATATTGGGAATTGTTATGGGGTTGTATTTAGAAACAATGTTTATTTTTTAATTCTGCATCATTTCACATAAAAAAATTTATGGGTTCCAATTTAAAATAAGAACAATAACACTCTTTGAAGTTTGACAGGTTTGACACTCGATTTTGGTCACCCTGTATAATTTGGATCAATGTCACTTGGTTAACGAGAGTATTACATCTAACTTAATAAGCACGTCGCAAAATTTTATTAACGAGGTGCATTTTGTGGTTTTTATTGATTTTTAAAGCCTACAATGCAAACTCAATTTTTTTTTGTTTTTATTTTTTTCCGCTGCGGTCACTCAACCGATTTCAATAAAATTTTGGTGATATGTAGGCAACCATAAAAGGCTTACAAATGTGTAGAAAAATGTATAGCATGCAATTTAAAAAAAAATATTACCATGGCGTTGCACATTTTTGGAACACCCTGTATAATAAAAAATATTTTCTTGAATTGTACCTTGAAGTACAGGGTAAGCCTGCAAAATGTCAAAACTCTTAGCTTAATGAGTAAGTGAGCTACAGAAGACGGGAGCTTAGTTGCAGGACCCTGTATACAATATTGATATTTTGTGGTGATTTTTTTTACAATTATAGTGAAACGTGTTTTCGATATCAATTTTTTTGCTCTGCATTTTTCGTAAAAAAAGAGCACAATGCTCTCCCATCTGTGCTAGAAACGCAAAGGTCCTTGGTTCAAATCCGGGTTGTGGCTGTAATTTTTGATTTAATTAAAATTTACATCCCGCCTGTATGTCACCCTATTATTAACAAATTACTGTTTTTGACGGCTTTGTGAGCTGGGATAATTAAATAAAACTCCTACCTTTTTGCTGACGTTTCGGCTATATTTTCAGCCTTAATCATAGCTCAAAAGTATGTCACAAAACCGCATTAAAATACATTAAATTAACAACACAACATGTGCCGGCAGACAGATATTTACTTACAACAAATTACGAATACTATTATTAACCTATTATTAACCTACATTATTACTTTGACGAAGTATATCGTTAAACATTTTAACTTTAAAAAGTATTGGGTTCGTAAATTCTTTTTTTTTTTTTTTTTAAGAATTAATGTTTTATTGATAATGTAATAAATATAGTACATTATAAGTGAGTATACAGTACACATATAAAATGGTTGCTACTCTTCTGCTCCTTCAACGTCCATCTGGGTATTGAGTGATCCTCTTCCCAGTGGGCGGCATTGAAGGTCTACGTTGTTTGTCTGTTGTGTGTTGGTCACGTCCCAATCATTGTCTCAATTGGTGTTGTATAAGCATATATTTTATTTTAAGTTTGAAGGTTTGGTATGTTTGTTTTTTTATATGCTGGTCTATCTTATTGTATGTGTCTATCGTTCGGGTGGTTATGTTTTGGGAGTATTTGCTTCTCTTATATTTGTGTGTTCTGAGGTTTGTTCTTGTTCTGATATGATAGTTGTGGAAGTCGTTCGATTTTTTAAATACAATATCGGTTTTTGTAATGTTGTTATCTATCTTAAATAGCAGATTTAGACTATTAAATGTTATTCGTTGTGGTATTGTTAATTCGTGTGTCATTTCCATCACGTCCTTTGTTGGTGTCAGCCTTGGTATTCTGTATAATATTTTTAGTATTTTATTCTGTTGTCTTTGTATTTTGTTTATGTTTGTTTGTGTTGTGTTTCCCCATACAGTTAGTAGGTATGTTATGTTTGAGACAAATAAGGCATTGTATATAGTTTTCTTCAGGTGGTTGGGTACATATTTACTGATTTTATATATTTGTGCTATGGTTATAGAGTTCTTCTGTATTATTTTTGATATGTGTATGTCCCATTTTAGAGTGTTCTGAATGTGGAGTCCAAGATAGTTCGTCTCGGTAAGTTCGGAAATTATCGTATCGTTTATCTTCACATTTATTTTTGTTTGTGTCTTGGTCGGGTTAAATATTAGGTAATTTGTTTTTGTTTCGTTTATTGTTAAGATATTATTCTCACACCATATTTGCAGTTTGGTCATATCTGCATTGATGGAATCTTGGAGCTTTCTCTCATTTTTATTTGAATATGCTATGCATATATCGTCTGCATACATATATAATTTTCCTTCCAGGTCTTGTTCAACGATGTCGTTTGTATACAAGATATATAACAGGGGAGGAATATTTCCTCCTTGTGGTATGCCGTATGTGGCATAGTCCGGGTCGCTGTAAGTGTTATTTATCTTTGTCATCTGTTGTCGGTCTTGTAGGTATGTTCTTAGTAGTTCTAGATTCTTGTCTCTTATCCCAATAGCTTCTAATTTTTTAACTAATGTGTGTCTGCTAACTGTGTCAAAAGCTTTCCGCATGTCTATAAAAACAGTTACAACAGTTTCTCTATCGTCCATTTTTTGTGCAATATATGTTATTAAATCTATCACTGCTGACGTTGTTCCAGAGTTTTTTTGAAATGCGTATTGCCGTTTGTTTATTATTTTGTTTGTTTTAATATGTTTCTCTAAGCGTATTTTTATTACCGTTTCCAGGATCTTGTTTAGTGTGGATGTGAGCGAGATGGGACGATAGTTTTCTGGTTTATAAGCCTGTCCTTTTTTAAATATTGGTTTTTTTATTGCTTTCTTCATAGATGTTGGGTAATGGCCTTCGGTAATGGTGTTGTTGATCAGTTTTGTTAATATTGGTGTCAGTATGTCACTGTTTTTCTTAATAAAGGTGGTGGTAATCTCGTCTAGTCCTGGTGCTTTGTTATTTTTGAGTCCTTGTATTATGTTCCGTATCTCTTCTTCTGTTGTGTTGCTGAATTCAGTTGGTGGGACCGGTAATGGTTGTATAGGAACAGTGTTAGGTCTATGCTTTTTGGCAAGTTTTTCTCCTATTTTCGCAAAGTAACTATTTATTTCGTTTGCCATTTCTTTATTGTCCGTTGTTATAGTTCCATTAGTTTTCTGTATTTGGATAATATTGTCTTCTGTCTTGTTTCTTCTGTTTAAAATGTTGTTTATTAGGCGCCAGGTCTTTTCGGGATTGTGTTGGCATTTAGAAAAATGTCGTTGGATATACATTCTTTTTTCATATTCTATTTTTTGTGTTATTTCTTTCCTTTGTCTTTTATATTTCTGTTGTAGGTAGATGTTGTCTGGGTTTCTTCTATGCTTTTTGTGGGTATTATTTCTTTCTTTTATTAATGTTACAATATCTTCGCTTATCCAGGGACATTCTGTCCTTCTTTTAATTGTTCTTGTTGTTCGGGAGTTTTTTATTATGTTGTGCAATTTATCGGATAGTTGATCAAGGTTTTCTATTTCTTCTTCAAGCATTTTTTGTATCTCTAGTCGGTTCTTATCGTGGTCTATTGTTGTACTTGTTGTATTTACGTTAAAAAAATTTCAAAAACCTAAAAGGGTGTCAGCTATATACCCAATACCAGAGGGTTTCAGACGTAGTACCGATTCCAATTAAAGCTTTGAAATACCTAATAATAAGGAAAGCAGTAAAATTACACCTGAGGGAAAAAAGCATTTTTTACACAGATAGAAATTTTTGTTTCATTCAAATGAGGCAACAAAATATTTCTTTACGGATAAAAACGAATTTGTTTAAAATATTTGTATGGTAGAAAGAACGTTTATTTGTGTAAAACAATTGGCACCACATCAATAGACAAAATATATATCTCCCTCTCACATTGTTGGAACCGAGACTACTCATTGACGCTGTAGGACAAGCTCCGTATAATCCCTAATACGTATATGGATAATATTGACAGTAGGTATTGTCAAAAAACCAGCCTTCGACACTACCTACTGTCAGAATGAAAATAATTGTGAAATCCTCGCTAACTAAGTTTTAATGCAGACACGATCTCGTTCAAAAAGAATTTGCTCATACAGCTAAACTATTAATTTTACCAAAAAATGTCATAGACATAAACTATACAAAATTTCCTCTACTTTAAATTTATTATTTAACTATTTTGACAAATTTACAGAAATGGTGATAAATATTTCAAATAAATTACAACACAATTAATCAATACAAAAAGGTAATTCACATTTTCTTTGTAAAAAACACTAATTTTGAAAGACGGTAGGAACCTCAAGGTTTATTAGAGACTATAAAATATGCTGTTGAAAAAATAATGTTTTGACTGAATAAGAGAAACCCTTCCATTCAGACTTCGTTCCAGGGTGCTCCAGGACTGTCCAGTCGAAAGTAGGGAACACAAAAATTTAACACCTGATAACACGCGGGCCCATGTCCCGTTCCCTTCTTTCTACGCCTCTGGTGAAAACATTTTAGGCTCTCATTGACCAAATACATGTTCACCAGAGTTATCAGTATTTTACTAATTCACACAAATTATATGTTACCGTTAAGATAACTAATGAATACGTTTTCCCGTATTCTCATTCCTGTCCTCAGAAGCATCGTCAGTTGGTTCTGAAGCCTAGGCTTATTTGTAACTAAAGACAAGTAAACAAAATTAAATTTTCTTCGCCCCGCGTATATCTTTACAGTTTTAGATATACATACCCCATGCCTCTTGGGTTGATATATCCTCCTCGTTCAAATGACTGAGGGCTGATCGCGAGAACGTCGCAAGGGTGAGAAGAAGGATGTGTTTATTTTACTTTGCGGAGATTTATCGCGCTCCGGCGTAAGTAACGTCTCCAGGCTTAAGATAATTGATATTAATTCAAGAGCGTGCACTAAATTAGCCCCAGCGTGTACATAATTTAAAAATAATCCCAGGAATTGTACAAGATGTCTCTTTTTAAGGACTGTTTTTCTGAGCGTTCGTTCCTGCGTGCAGGTGACTTGATTTATTTCAACTGGAAATAGCGAATAGTCTCTAATGAGGTTCTTTAGTCAGTTGTGGTTAAAACCACATCTTTTTTCGTGATGAAGAAACAGATTTTTTTGCTATCTAAATATCATGATTCAATTATTAACACCTTCATAAAAACTTTTTGGTATAATTACCTAATTATATCGATGCAGATATTTCTCTCTCTAACGACATAACAACATCTTAATTCCACAATATACTTATAAACATGTTATTAAATTTAGCAAGAAGGTTTTTAGCATGCGATCAACAACGGTTGGTATCCTGTGAGAACCAGGTAAAAAATCGCTTTGATTTGGACCACATCGTCATCAAAAAAGTGCAAAAGAAGGCTATGAGAACATATCGTCGCTATGTGCGGTATACAAGAGAGCAACAATTAATAATAAGATTCTTAACCTCCAAATTGAGGTGTATTCATTACAATGCAGTGACTTTTTTTAGTTTCTTTGTGGGTTCTTGGTGGGTTTCTCTAACAGGTAGCCGGATCGCCCAGGTATCGAAATAGCACCTGTGGGGAAATTAATTGGTGTAGATGTTTATCGCTCCCCATCATCCGAATTTTACCGATGACGCATTCTCATTCTCATTTGTTATAGATGCACTTATACAAAAGGTACTTCAATTAGAGCTGATTGTGTTTGGATAAAATGGAAAATAACAGGAAGGTTTTGAAGTATTTGTTTAGTATTGTTCTGTGTATAAGTTTTTGGAGGAGGGCAGATCGTCAGTTCAGTTGATTGGTATTCTTATTGGCCTCTGCACAAATTCCTTCACTTGTAGAACCGGAGAATAAAGAACCGAAAGGCAAAATAGATCTGTCACCATGTAGGCGAGATTTGGTACTGAAGAAATACGAAGAGAAAAAGGTGAATGGGAAACCTAAACATATTGAGAGACTAGGATAAACTAGGAGAGCGATAGAGATGGTTAAGTGTAGGAAACCAATTTGTAGGAGACCATAAACACCAAGAGATCATAAACACCAAGAAAAGGATGCTACGATCGAGTACAATGATGTCTTCAGAACGTCACCATTTGGATAGGAAAGGCATCTGGAAGACTAAACATATTGATAGGCACCCCGATAGAAGAGTGTCAATAATAATTCAGTGTAGGTTTCCAATTTTCAGGAGGAATCTTTCAATGCAGTACATGGGGGCTGTAATGGTCTGAAGAACATTGTACAACTGGAGACCATGTATTTTGGGATGCACTATACTTTCCCACAAGATTTGACAAGATATTGGATGGTTTATTGGTTGTGGAATTGTAATGGTGTTGGCTGTAATGGTGTGATGGTGTACCAATGCTGTGAAACAACAAAAAATTCTTGTATGTTACTGGCTGCGACTTATTTGTGTGCTCATAGTAGTCTAAAAGCGGTATTAAAGCTTTTTCATCACGTCCCAATTTTGAGAAATTTTTCTTTTGAAGCTTTATTATCAAGTAGAACGTCAAAAATATGGAATAGATTCATTAAAATTAGAACTGTTTATTCAGACCATTTTTAATTATTAAAATATGTAAGGCAAACGTCCCAAATTCAGATGCTATCCTTAATTCCGACATATTTCTGCTTAGTTGGATAAAATAACAAATCTACAACATTGAACTTTATTTTAGGACATCCGGATTGTTGATTTTTCATTACACTTATCAACCTACAATCGTTTCTTGTTCTACCAATGTTCTAACGGTCAGAGTATAACCTAAAAGTGTTACTGATTTTGATAATTTTGTGTGGTGCTAAAAGTAGGGTTTTCGTTATAAGGTAACTGCAATTCGACTTCTTTTACATCGCTACAGGATAACCAGTAATTAAGAAAATTCTCAGAATATCTATTTAGGCTGACTAAAAATGCTTTATATTTTCATAATAATACGGTGTACTACTCTTTTAACCACTATTATTTACAAATTTAGGAGTGTCGGAATTAGGTACATGTAAATAATATAACACGTCCTCAAATCAGACATGTGTATCGGAATTGTGTACATGATTAGAAGTAATACATATGGCTCTATTGCTGTCTTTACACAAGAAAATAGCATATTTTACGTCGTTTGCTATATTACAAATAATTGTACGCATTTTGTCCTAAAATTACGGACATTTTGGCATTAATACACCACATGTGGAGATAACAGTTGAGATAACAGTTGAACTACAGCAGAATGAAAACTTAACAGGACAAAGGAAATAAAAACAGAAATAAATGCTAAAGACTCCGAAAACACAGGAAAAGAACAAGAAATGCCCAATACAAACATAAAAAGTAATTAAATATCAATAATGAATAGTAAAAGAATAAAAAGTTTTTTCTTTTAGAAGTTTCGTGTGGCCTATGGTTTTTCAATTTCTTAAGAAGTTAGTGACGTTTAAAATACATATTATTAACATTTCAAACGACTGTAACATTATATGGAATTAGAAAAATAAGCAGTACCACTGTTTATTATTAAGTTAATAAGTTAATGCCACATTACTGATACTTTTATATCAGGAAAATTTCGGAGTTTCATGCACAAATTAAGAACAAAATTAGTTATTGAAGCTTACCATAATCTGCTTGATTGACAGGACATCCGTTCAGCTCCTATAAACTCTGAAAACTAGCTAAAATATTTTTGTATTTATTTTGGTCTGAACGTTTTTGAATTTGAATTCGTAAGTATACTACAACTTTAAAGTGATTCAGCAAGAAATGATGTCTCATACACTCTGCGTTTGGACGAACCAAAAAAGGAAAAAAATGTATGTATCTTGTATCTTGACCGAACAACAATATACTCCAAGGGTCCATTCATTTTTCCAACTTCAACGTCCAGTACTGTATTTATATTCGCTGTTGAAAGTACTCCATCTGCGTAAAACAACTCGATGTTTTGTGATGCTTAAACTCGTCCTTTTGTATCTATCGCAAGTCCCCAAGATTAGCAGCTAAGGACTTGCATCTTATTGACATAATCAACGTAAAATCTAAACCCTATTCACGGAGACCGTGGCTATTTGCAGTCGCTTCGGAAATACATCGAATTCAGCACCGATTTATTCGGGGCTCTCGGTGCCCGAACAAAAACAGAACAAACACGTTTCTATTTCTAATGGGTGGAAAGCATTGAACCTCTCGGATTACTTTGGCACGAAAACGGTAAGCAATTATTAGAGAG
Source organism: Melinopterus prodromus (assembly GCA_964023965.1). Classification (NCBI taxonomy): domain Eukaryota; kingdom Metazoa; phylum Arthropoda; class Insecta; order Coleoptera; family Scarabaeidae; genus Melinopterus; species Melinopterus prodromus. Next base: position 11,305,108 of record OZ030391.1, read on the forward strand.
AATCACGGTCGGCCGCAAGTAAACTCGAAAGTGCAATACTGGAATGAAACTAAGACCAAACACAAACGCAAACAAACATGTTCTCGCTCGCTCTCTCTCATCCAGAGGCAAACCTCTTCGCTGTTTGGTTTTCTGAATGCAAAAAGAGGCTGCAGGAGCGAGCGCGAGACGAGGCGACGCTCTTGCGCGCGATTTAAGAATAATTTACAAGCTACTAAAGAAATCCGGGGGCATTAAAAGCGCTCTTTAATCTGACAGTGGCGGTAAAACAAATAAGATAATTGGAAATATGTGCTGGCAACTGTTCAAGGTCACTGCGACGTTATTTATCCACCCTCCTTGTTTGCTTCTGTATGTACATTTTGTGCACAAGCTCGGCTCCATACTTTTACAGTGCAACTTTGTATACTCCGGATAATAAATGACTGTAATTGTGATAAATTACATCATCATCACGCACCCAAATTTGGAGTGTAAGATTGATTCGTCGTGAATATTTTGTTCTACTTGCTTTGGTGATTAATAGTGATGTGAAAACAACATGGTGATTGAGACCTGGTGGGAAATGTTAATAATTTGAAAAATGTTCTAAACCAACAAGTAAACCAGTAGGACAACGTTATAAAGCAATTGAAAGAGATCAGAAAGAACCCAACTAATTTTGACCGGAGTCTTCCCTAGATATTAGGAAATGGTAGGAATACTAGACACCTTAGACTTTGTCAAAGTCTTGTACGTAGTACCAATTTTTCCTATTGGTCCACATCAGTCTTTAAAATATACTTGTTGTTAGTAGTTATATCAGATTACACTGTATTATTTTGTTTGATATTATCTAACTTTAATATTCATGTGGTGTTACGGAAGTTATGTGGTTCAAATAAAAAATCAAGTGCTTTTCCTGCTTGTTTACTAAACCGTAAACAAAAGAAGGTAAAAAAATGTGGACAAGACATACTCTAGATACTGTATAGGTAAATATGGTGGAACTAATACTAATTTTCTGAAATGTTGAGGTTGTAAGTGCAAAATTGATAACTGTATAATACACTATATAAGGATAAATAACATACATAATATAATATTACTATTTTTTTTTTTTTTTGGGGATGTTGCCATGTGCACAAAGCCAGTGGCTTGTCTGTGCGGCAGTCGGGGAGACGGAGTATTTGAAAAATCCCCGGCCTAACCTGGGCTTGAACCCTGGACCCTGAGTGGAAGGCATACGCCTTATCCACTCGGCCACCTCCGCTCTAAAGCTCTACATTATAATATTAAAATACACATATTTATATCAAATTTAATTTCCCAGTTATGACTTATTCGACACTTTTTTTAAATAGTTTTGTACTCATATTGATAGAACTGTTAATTGTCTAAATGGTAAGTTACAAAATTAAAGGTCTTACACCAGAAAATTTTCGATAAAATGACAGTTTAAAATCATGGTACTATTGATAACTTTTGTATTGTTTATGGAAAGCCAATCATATCCATATGTATTTATACATACAGTGTGTCCAGGAAAGGCCGCATCATATGGAATTTCTTTTACCCATTTATCAGAAAATTTTATTCTTATAGAAGTTGGCGCGTGTATGAAACCAAAACGGCAGCCCTCAGATATGTAAATTTGGGTGCCACATACCTAGGGATTCAGAATGTATGAATTTGTGATAAGAGTAAACTACCTTTATTTTCATAGTATTCGATAAACTTTATTTGGAAATGTTGTTTAGAAGTAAAAATTATATCAAATAAGAAGTCACAGCCACCTATCTTTAAAAAAAAACTTTTTGTTTGTTTTTTTTTATTTTTTCGTTTATGACAAATATTAGTAAATGCCAGTGATACTAAAAGGTTATTTTTAATCTATTTTTTAGAAATTTCAATACATTTTTTAACAGTTTTTATTAATTAAACAAAAATAAAAACCTCTCCTTCCTTGCTGTTTAAAACAGCAAAGAACGGCATGTTTTTATTTTTATTTATGTTGAATTTAAATATATACTTTACAATATGGATATAGCTAATTATTTTTTATTATTTTGGTATGATAACTAATGTTTATTTAAAACTAGCGCAAAATTACTCATTTTCTTGATACAATGTTGATTTTTCACCCTATAGATAATGATAGATCATACAATACCTAATACAGGGCCGTGACTCACCTTTTATTCAATTAGTATTAATTGTATTAAAAGTATTAAGTGGATATGTTTATAATAGTAGGCCATCTACAACAAGCGATTATCTCGATGTTACTGATATTTTTAATGAAACATCCGGACAAGCAAATTGACCGTTCAACCATTTCTAGGATAATCAGAAAATTCAGGCAGTATGGGTCTGGTAGTTCTAGATAAACATTAGTTATAATATTCGTTATCAAAGAAAAAAATTAAAAAAAAAACGAAGTTTTTTAAAGATGGCTGTGACTTTATATTTAAATATAATTTTTACTTCTAAACAACATTTCCAAATGAAGTTTATCGATAACAATGATAATAAAGGTATTTTACTCTTATCACAAATTCATATATTCGGAATCACTAGGTATGTGGCACCGAAATTTACATGTTTGACGGTTGCCGTTTTGGTTTCATACACGCTGCCAACTTTTATAAAGAATAAAATTTTCTGAGAAATGGATAATTAAAAAAAAATCCATATGATGCGTACTTTCCTGAACACACTGTATATATGTCAGTTCATTGCATTGTTTGTTGTTTTATTTATGGTGGCGTTCGAACACCACTTAATTTCAGGCAAAAGTGCAAAGATGCTGCTATAAATTTGTAAAAATAACTTCAATACGTATTTTAGACATTTTGTCCACATTCTCTTTCGAAAATCTTACGCAATAGAAAATTTTGTAAACCGAAATTGTTTTCTGGGCAAATTATTCAAAAAATTCTCTAAAAATCTACATTTTACAATTTTAAATTGTCCCTTTCACAAAAGGTTTCTGATGTAAGCCCATAAAATGTTTCCGCTAGCACTTAGACAGTTAAAATATTTACCAAAAACAGTTATAAAAAGACCTTAAAAAGGCCTTTTAACAAAAAGGGTTTCAGAAAAGTTGACGTCACTCCTGAACAATTAACGATCGGAAATTGAAGTTTTCACAAAAATGTGTATTTTAATAATTAAATAACAATGACTGCGGATTTTTAAAAATAACAAACCATCTGAGTGATTTTATAATGTTTTAATACTTTAATACGCGCTTACGCATATAATTTATTCATTAAAATTTCAAAATAGTATGTAGAGATATACCTATATCCAATATGAAAGCATAAAATATGTTTAAATCAGCTATAAATATTAGTGTGTGGAATTAGAAGGTTATTTAGTAGGCACAACCTTGTAATAAAAGTAAAGAAAAATATCTGATGTGGCCAGGCACATGACTTTATCATACTATGCAGCAGTGCCAAACGCTGATAATCTGACATTATTGTCACTTGTTTTTATTTCTGTAGTAATTGGAACATCCCCATCCATAAACTTCGTCTTTAACCTGTCCCGAATTAAAGAAATAGAACTGGCGCTTTATCTGCGTCAGACCACTACAACCACCACAAGGATTCATTAAAATTCTTTGGATAATTTATAACATTAAGTAAATAAATAATAAAAATTTTAAGTAAGTTTTGACGGGTACCAAAAAAACTAATTATTTCTTCTTCATTTATTCCGCCATTCTTCATGACTTTCTTCCGTATTTCTTTCTCTGTTCTGTCTTTCTTCCGTTATATATTATTGAACTACTTCACTGATTATTTGATGGAGCAAAATAAACAGAATTTTTTGCAGTTGTAGTTGATTCAACTTGTTTGATTCGTTTAACATCTGTATTCATCCTAGGTGTCTCTTTTGTCTCATATCAACTCTAATAATACCAACGCAACTGCATCTTCCCTATATGGATCAGTTCGGAAGTTATGACGAAACTTCACACGTGGCGGTGTACACAAGAAAAACACGTAAACATTACGAGACCTTTAATTCCTCGCGTCACTCAATGCACATCAAACAAGATGTAAAAATAAAAGAAGACGAGGGACACATTTTAACCGCCACGCAACGTTCGGTACGTTTCAACAAGTGTCGTAACTCAAACTCTTGATGCATGTGCTCCATTTGACATGATATAGGGCGAGAATCTTGCTCTGTCTTCGCTTCATCTAGCTTCTATTTCGGTTAGCGTCGCCTAAGCGTGATTTCCACCGAGCGATGCCCTCCCTTCGGGTGATTCACGGAAAAACACATATGAGTTAAGTTGAGTTTACAAACGTACCACCCGTGGCCCGTGGCGTAATAGTTATCTAAGAATAATCCGACGCACGGACACACTTGTGCGTGTCCGACGTGTCGTTTTTGTCCTCGTGACAAATTGTGGAAAATTTATTGAGTATAAAGTTTTTAAGTACGCTGAGCCATCTTTTCGGAATCCCCCAACTTTATTTCCCTGATGCTGCCGTAAATCAAAGCCAACGAGAAAGAGATGCTAAGCGATAGTTAACATAAAGAATTTGATGACATCGTAATTGAGTTGTTTATCGTTTTCGGGAAAAGAAGCTTATAATAGCTATAGGTTGAGGGATAATGACGAAAATGCTTGAACATTCTTTAATGTTTAATACTTTCCTAATTCAGGAGTTTCAGGTCTCCTACATTTTATTGAGATAGCTACATTTCCTGAGATAGCTGGCTCTTTTGCAAACCGACCGCGTATATTCTATAATATTAAAAAGATAGTAATTTCAATTTGGTCAGCAAGAACTCGACAATGCAGAAACAAAAGGGTTATCTTGCAAATTGGTATCATTTTGAGGAAAATTGGAAAATTTCTTTTTGGAAAATACTTAAAGAAATATCGGTTTCAAGCAAGAGATTTAAAGTTTAAAGAAAATAAAAATTAAAAAAGAAAAACTAAAAATTAGTTTACTTTAGAGCTCTAAAGTTTATAATTTTTTTAAACTTTAGAGCTCTTGCGGGACACGTGGATTTCAACTGGGTCAATGGCAAGTTTTAGCAACGTGAAATTTAAATTTAATTTTTTTTGTATTCAATTTTGTAATTGTGTAATCCAACTCAAACTTTGGTTTTAGAAAAAGTTGTGCTGCTTCAATTTTAAATTCAATGGCTAATTAATAAACATGACTGCAATCTGCATTGCTTGCGGTATTTTTCAGTTCCTTTTCAGTTTCTTTTTCCCTTTTTACTTTATCATACGCGGTATGATAAAGTATTATAATCGTACCGAAAAAAATAATCAGAGCGGGAATATGTCCTTTTGGGTCCCCTGAAATTTTTTACCAAGGTACAAAAAATGTCTGTCTGTGAGTGTTGTGTATGTGTGTGTGTACGCGTTTTTGTGGCGTCGATTCCGGAGAAACAACTAAAGGTATCGGGACAAAACTCTACATTTATGAAACTATCATGACCAAACTTTTTGTTCAAAAGTGTCCAAGGAACTGGATGTTTACTCTAAGGCTTTTCAAGGCATTTGCAACAGAGCCACTATTTCTATAATTTGATCAAAATAGTTAAATAATAAATTAAAGTAGAGAATAGTTTGTATAATTTATGTCTATGTAATTTTTTGGTAAAGTTAATAGTTTAGCTGCAGGAGCCAATTCTATTTGATCGAGGTCGGCCCTGTCTGCATTCATATAAAACTAGTTAGCCAGGATTTGACAGATATTTTCATTCTAATGACAGTAGGTAGTGTCGAACGCTGATGGTTTTGACAATACATACTGTCCATAGAACCCAAATATCTGTTAAATTCTGGCTAACTAGTTTTATTTTAATGCAAACACAACAGATCTCGATCTATAGAATCTCTTACAACTAAACTATTAATTTTATATATATAGTATGATAAAGTCATGTGCCTGGCCACATCAGCTTTTTCTTCAGTATATGTATTATAACATTTAGATTTTTATATTGGGGTATACTTTTCTCGACAAAAAACATATTTAAATATAAAATGCAGCTTTTAATAAATTTTGTCATTTAAGAAAGCGCATTTGGTGGTACTTTGGTGGTACATAGTAACTGTTTTAGGTTTTTCAAGACCCAATTTATTGTAAGTAACAAATAAATGTATAAAGAAAATACAAAGCGGAAATAAAAGTCATGATACCACACTGAACAATATCGGATAAAATAAACACATAATTTGTCACAACCTGCGGAACCTGCGGAAATAATGACGTGGTTTAAAAACAAAATGTTGAGCAAAAATGGGGCAATTGTTTCATTCCAGTAGATACCGGTGACTATTACTGGTATATACCAAAAATATTTTTTATTTATTTTGACCAAAAACCTATCCTAATTCGCACCATGAATGAAGTCTAAGTAAATCTTCTTACACAGTACCTATAAATCTGCAATTCAAGAGAAAAAATAAAAATTGGACCAGCCGAAACTTTACAGTTGTGACAATTATGCGTGTATTTTAGTTTATCTTAATAATCTAGAAATATAAACAGTATGTGCCAGAAATCATCTATCTATATTTCCCATAATCCTAAAAGTAATTCTTCCTAAAAAAAATTATAAAAAATTGACAGATAATTCGCGCTAGTACTTTTCTATCAAATTTTATTCAATATAAGAAGCAAATAAGAAAACATTATTTTCGAATTATAATATTACTGTAGTAAACATACCAAAAATAAATCCAATAAAGACAAAAATAAAAGCTTACAGATATTTTAATAATCATTATATTACATTCTTATTTCAAAAACATGTAATGGTTTTTCACTTGTATTCAAATAACGACTTTTTTAAAATATGTGTTAAGTTTAAAATGAATAACGATTTGATTCTGAAATTTTTTTAAACCTGTACATGAAACGAGAAAAAAGGATCGTTGCGCCACTATTTTTAATTAAACACGAGTTTCAGCTTACTATTTTGCAATATGTAACATAACACAACAAAATACAAAACTATAAAAAATGTACCAATCTGTCCGATAAAGAAAATAGTATATAGCAAGAATAACAACACAATATTTTATCGCGTTACGACGACGTATACCAGCGAAATGCATTATTGACGTGATTTAAAATATAGATTGGGTCGATTCCGTTGGTTGGGCGGACGGGAAAAATAGACGGCAATAATTTTGTAATTCCGGCATATATATGGCCTTTATTATTGCATCGAATATTCAATTCGTCGCAATCGAACCGTTGACCTGGAATAATGGCGCAATAAAAAATGCACAACATTAACGAATGCTTTCGCTTACCGCCGTCGTACGGCGCTGCCGTCGAATTACATATTAGAGAGTCATTTCGACGTCGATACAATTAGTGTATGGCGTTCGCAGAGTGCCAAGCACTCATAAATTATACTCTCCGATCCGATTAATAATATTTAAATACGGTTGTTTCATTTTGATAATGTCCATAATATTTATAATGCATGCCGAAGCGAAGTAATTGTAATCGTTTCGACGATTGTGTACTACAGTCTGGCTGCTCGTAAATGGATCATTATATTGAATAATTGGACATCGTCGGTCATATAAAATGTCGTGTACCGTGGCGATTTTAAATATTTTATATGTATAGTAAAATATGTATATGGAAATAGATATTTTACAATGTTGTTATATATTGTAATAATAATAATATGAAATATTGTGGTTTGGAGGTCATACAAAAAAGTAAATGGTTTTAAAACATTTCAAAATTTATCGTGTTAGTCGATTTTTGCATTATTTTATCTCAAACTGATAACATACAACTCACTTAAGGAGTTTACATACTAAACCGCCCGATCGTCTACCTAGCCTTCTACCTGCCCGTGCTACCTATCCATCCTGCATGCAATGTTTCGGTTACAGTAATTTTTTACATCGAAGTGCATTAGAATATGATTATATCTGTAGATTCATGAACAGAAATTAAAACATCTCTATTTACACAACAAATATAGAAAAACCAATTACGAACGCACCAATGCATTCACTAGTTGCTTCATGTTCCAATTCAAGAACAATTGTCATGCCAATTGAGAGATTTGTAAGCTATACGATAAATTTGACCATTAGCCAAGTTTCTTCTAGTTTTTAGAAATAACGTATTTATATATGTTTATTTATAAAACATATTTTGTATAATGTCGCACTTTCTGGAAAAGCAGCAAAAGTAGATTAAACTAAAGAACTTTTTTGAATAAACATAAGATGCTTAACATATTGAAACTAATAAGCTTGTCTCTAATAAGCTATCCACTGATGTCCTATATTTACTTTGTCCTAAACTTTGTCCACAAACAATCAGTACTAACACTTCACTCACTGTGCTCTGCTTTCTACACATTTCACTGATTCACTAGTTCGAACGCTTTAGTTCTTTTTAGTCTTCTCAATAGATTCTGGTTGTCCAGTAGCTGCAGGGCCTCTACGTTGACGTGATGGCTTAGGCGAGATTCATGCTTAGTGGCGAATCTTTTTATTTCTTGGATGACTCGTGGGACAGCAAAATCACGGTGCAGGTCACTATTCCGTATGTACCAAGGAGCGTTACCCATATTCCTTAGTACTTTATTTTGAAAAATCTGGATTCCTTGCATATTAGAGTTTTTCGCGCAACCCCAAAGCTGGATGTCGTATAACCAAATCGGTTTTAGTACTTGCTTGTAAACTTGTAGCTTGTTTTGTATCGACAACTGAGAGCTTCTTCTCAGAAGCCAGTACAGTTCTCTGTATTTGAGGCCAAGCTCTACTCTTTTCTTCTTAACGTGTTCTTTCCACCTTAGTTTTGTATGCAGAGTCATACCCAAATACTTTGCAGTGTTCGCATATGGTTCGATGATTCTTTTGTTTGTAAAGATAATGTGGACAGATTTCAGTTCGTTGAGCTTGGTCTTCTAAAAAAACTAAAGAACTGAGCAACAAAATTGAATGTTAATTATTGTAAATTAGCAGTTCAAACAAATGCATATGACGAATGAGTGTTTGCGGCCTGCTGAATGGCCGCCAAGATTTCAGATTTATCTTCAGACGATCGAGAGTAAGAAAAAACAGATTATTTGTTAATGCATATTATTTAAATTATCGACTTTAGTTAGGCGGACAAATTAAAATCCTTCTGTTTTTTTTTTCAGGTATTCACGATAATTCGTTATTTGCGAGTCAGCTGTAACAAATTCTATTTTATTTCTAGGAAGGGTTTGTGGACTATTCTCCAGGACCTCGTAAACAAACATGCATTGTAAAGGTGACGTATAAATGGATCTGATTCTCTCTCTTCCTATAAGGTTATGGAACGTGGGTGTACAGGGTATTTAAGAAATAACGGTTAACCTAGTAGGAGTATATTCCCCAAGGACGAACAAGCAAATTTGGTCAAATAACGTATAGCATATAGTAAATTGTCTCTAGTACTACACAAATTACTACAAAAACGCACTTATATTAAGATACCACAATCCAAAAGATTCTTGTTGTTGATAAGCCAACCATGATGTTAAGAGACTAATGTAGGTCAATGACACTCTGAGCAACGCCGAAAAACGTGGAGGGAGACCAATGATTTGCCGGCGGCGTTGTTTTGTCACCAGTTCGGTAGAGTGTTGACGATTTTCTTGCGATGAACAGGGTTATTTATATTTTATCATATTTTCACTGAATCTGGTCTCTAAAGTTGATGCTGAAGCTGCAGGCTTCAACTCTTTCCTGTAGCATTTCAACACATTAATATTTGTTATTTTCCAATTTATCAGTATACATTACCTTACTTTAATGCTTCCGTTTTGGTGATGAAAGTTGCTCATATTGGTCCTGCAACCAGAAAAAATACCAAATATTTTTAATGAAAAATATACTTTAATGATTGGTTCCTTGAAGATACTATTCTATAAAATAAATTGCTTCCGGGTTATGCCGTGTTTCAAGATTCATAACCCGGAAGCAATTTATTGTATATATGATTCTGGCCGTAAATCAGAAAACACTATATTAAAAAAAAAACGCCTTGACCTGCATTCGAACCATAAGCTTCAAATGTCGAACGTGCTGACCAATTACACTATTGATGCCGTGGTATATTACAAAATCATCAAGGAAATGATAGCAAAAGTACTTTTCTTCCAGATAGTGGAGAGAAGGACAAGTGTGAACAGTACCAGAGGTTTCAAAAACGCTCCCCATTTAATAAAGTCGCATCGAGCTTAAATAGCAGACCGTTCGCAGAATTCAAGCAGGAAACATTACAGTTACCGCACTAATTGTAAAGTTTCGGGGAGCGTATACAGTGTTCGCCGGGGCTATATAAAACCCCGAAGAGTTGGAGGGCTCAAGTCGACCGAACGGTCCCAAAGTGCGCTCCGCGAATTCGGGCACGTATGCAATGAAACGGGTGCGCGTATGAGCCCCGAAATGTCCTTATTAAATTTAATAGAAACGGAGTTTTAAGTGCACTTTATGTTTATTAAATTTCTGCTCGTTTACCCAAGAAATGAATACTGAAATTCCCGGGCGCTCCCAAATGTTTATTGCGCGCTGTATGCCCCTGTACTCGCTGCTGCAATATTCCCTTCGGGGTGCGCGAATTCTTCAATGAATTGGCAACTTTGTGTAAGTGGTATGTGTGAGTATAGCGCCCCAAGAAATGAACGGGTGGGTTGCTATTTTTGGTAGGCGAATGAAGAGATGTAAGATCTGGGGAATTTGATTTTGGTTCTATATTTTAATTGTTATGTAGTACTTGAAGGTAATTCATTGGCAATCTTATTGACTAAGAAGGTTTTGTAACATTTTGGGTTTTATGTCAAAGAATGTCAAAATTAACATTCTTCAAAACAAAGTTGTAGATGAAAATCAGTTAAAGATTACAAAAGTTACTGAATAAGTTAAGCAAAATAAAGTTAAGCAAAATACGTACTAATCGTTACTAAACACATAGTCAAGATGTGCAAATTTTTGGTTACGTTGGAAAATTACTCCAGATCTTTTACACTTCATTCTTTCTACCATATCACTTTACCACATATGTATTTTCAATTTCAATGACATTTAATTTGAATGAATCCGTAGTGTTACTGTGTTACTGCTGTTATAAAGAATTGCTTAAATATTTTAAAATCATCAACCATACAACAATACACTCGATTTAGTAACGTGCTCAGGTAAATTATTAATAAATGGAATAAATAATAGAGGTGCCAAGTGACTACACTGTGGTACTCTAGATGTAGCATAGGCATAATCAGATTTGAACTTGAAGCTAAATTAATATTCCAACTTAGAACAAAAGTAAATTATCTCGATCGATCCAATGTTATAAAGTTATAAATTTTTTAAACTACTCAAAAATCTCTCAGAAGATTTCTTGGCGTCATCTTAAAGGTTGTAGCCAGTTAATAGAACATCGTGGGTTACTCACAAATAAATGCACAGTAAAAATTGTAAATACAGAGAATCGGACTACTTGACAGTTCAAGAAACTCAAATTCAAGAGTTCTAAGTTCTAATAAAATGTTGACAACACAAAATAATTAAACTTTATTTCTAGTAACTTTTTTTTTGTTTTTTTGTTTATTGTTACTTTGAATCCAGTTACAAATGACCGTTTATTAATACACTTCTACCAATTTTATTAGAAAATATAGAACTTTATCAATAAATAGACGAAATTAAGGTGTAAATTATCTTTCATACTTGGGCGCTCTATCCTACATTTTTTTCGAAACGTAATTGTTATTCTGACTAAAATGTTTCTTAACTTATTTATTGTCTCATTGCCTTAAAAAATAGTCGTTAACAATCGTATTTGAATTGTTACAACAATTACAAATCGTATTTTAAACGATTTGTTTCGTTGCTTTGGTAATATTTGAACTGGCTGAATCTTTTTAGGGAATTGAAAAACATGACAAATAAACGTAGATACAGAGAGACATTTCTGCATAGTTATAGAAATAAAATGTCATAAATCAACAGCAAAAATGCTGTAAAAGAAGACGTTGCTGTTAGCTCCGCTTATTTTTTCAACTGCAACATCGCTGGTTATTTGATACCACCCTATTTTTGCGAAATTACAGAATTATCACAGTAATTTTACAGGATTTTTTGGCAATTTTACAGAAAAGCTACTGTAATTTCACACCAGAATTTGTTTTTAAGACTTCAAGTTGGTTTTTTATAAACTTGTTGTCAAACAGTAGGATAGCTTGACAAATTTTTTTCTGTTGATAAATTTGTTTACATAGAACGGTATTGGCGAAAGACTGTATAGCGGTTTTTCTGTTGGAGGAATCTTTTGGAATGTTCGTGAAAACAACAATAAGTTATTGAACCACTAATAATTATTATTTTTTAATATTTTCTTCAAATATTCTTCAATTTTATTACTATTGGTGTACATACCGCGACCTTCTAAAATTTAATTTATAATTATTTATATTTATACGCATTACACCTACATAATTTGGTTGTACGAAAGTCGATCTTGCCGAGCGGAAAACGCGTGAGATAGCAATTAGCAAATGCGACCTTCGGTGTCGACTTTGAACTTGATCACCCTATATATCTCTTCCGCCGGTAGATTGTGCAATAATTTATTTATATTTATTGTAAATTATTCAAGCCTAGCGGTCAATTATAGTCAGAAAAAAACCGACACGAATTAAAATTCATAAGATATAATTTCATGGTAATGATTATTAGTTATTACTATTCCAACGATTGATACAAATAGAGACTCCGGCCATTTTTCTACTTCCTTCTTTTTCTTTACCTCCACTACATTTGTCTACTGCATATATGAGTTTCTGATCGTATTATTTGAATAATATCGTATTGCCCGATATTGCTTTTTCGGTGCCCGAAAAAGTAGGATTGATTGATGACTTTGCTTATAAGTTAGTAATGCGATACTCAGAAATGAATAATCATTCGTGGAAATCAAAATATAGTGGTCTTAGTGGGCACTGTAGTGCTACGTGAAAGAAAATAAGTAGTAAATAAGTGGTACTGCGTAACATAATACATAATGGTTCCTTCCATTTGGAAAATTCTATGTTTAAGTACTAGATAATCCAGTCCTCTACATTCAATAATAATTAATATTGATGACGTTAGATCGCAAAATAAAAAATACGGCTATAGTGTCGAAAAAAAAAAGCTATTTGGTCTATATTTTAAACTGGTATTATAGCACACAAATGTAGGTTTTACACCAATCGATAATCGGAGATACATGCGCCGTACTTCGTACGGACGTAAATCTGTTGGTCCGGGCAACCAGTCGAATACCCCTTGTCGTCGTTATGATAGGATACTTAGTGTGAATTAAAACGCAAAATGGTTCCTTGGTGCACATGAAATGGTGTTACACACACAAAACTAGGTTAGCGTCCGTTTCTTACTACGTAAGTTATGATCTAGTGGTCTGGATCAGCGTTTCCCAACCTTTTTACTCTTGCGGAACCCTTTAAATAAAAAATAACAACAAAAAATATATACAATGTCAAAAAACGTGTAACGTATTTCAAGTAACCACATACAAGTCTGTAAAGTAACGCAGTTCAATGATTGAATATTACTTACTACTGTGAACTATTTTTCCTGTACAATAAAAAAAAATCCCCTGTAAAATTAAGGTGATACTGTTCTATTTTACAGGACTATGTTTGTGGAACACGCGAATTCGGTAAAAACAATACAGAAATTTAGCTGTTACCCAATAACCAACGATGTTACGATTAATTCTTTTGTTGCAGCTTTTTTCGTAGTTTATTTCATTCATTTTCTGTAACATTGCAGATATTTCTCTCTAGGTATAAACTTATTTGTTCTTTTTAGTTCCTTCAAGTATTACCAAAGGAAGAAAGAAGAAAATACAAATCAAACAATGCGAAAGCGAAGAATACAAAAAGTATCTTTTACAAATAGTTAAATACTCTTTTATTAATATTTTCTTATTTTTTAAGGTACTGAAAAAATAAATAAGTCCTTATGAAACATTTTAGGCAGAATAGTAATTATGTTCTGAGGAAAAAAAATGTGGGGATAAACACCCAAGTAGAAGATATTTGTACTCACAATTTTATCTATAACAGATGATCTCTATATTTTCTCTTAAAGTTTGTTAAATAAGAAAAAGCTTGGTCATACATACACAATGTTGAAATCTGAACTGGATACAAGGTAATTTATAACTCGAGGTGAAAATTCAATGCAAAAATATATGTGAAAAAAATATGTGAAGCACTTTTAAATTTGTTTCATTGTCAAAATTAATACTGACTTCAATTTGTTTATTTTATCTATTTTTTGTTTTATTGTCCTTAAATTGTCTTAAATTTTCGTCTATAATTACAAATCAATATGTATATGTATTGATTTTGTATGATTGGGACCAACATAATTTTCGTCATAGAACGTCAAAACTTCTGGTGATTAGTTATCTTATCTGTAATGTAAGATCATATTGAAATCCACTGTTTTTCTCCTAGATTGTTGTTTTTTTACAGGTTATTTTGTTTTTATGTAACAAATAATTGTAAGTAATATTGTGAATTGAAGTTAATGAATAGTCTTCTAGATTGTTCCCGTTGTTTGTTAATCCAATATTTCAAATAATAATCCCATGCTAAAATAATACATAAAAATAACACTAAACCGCCACCGCTATTTTTACTATTTTTCCCCGGAACCCCGGTTGCGAAACGCTGGTATAGATGGTATTTTAATTTTTTTTTAATTCCAAATAAATTTAAAAATTAGAAATAATTGGAAATCAAACTTAAAAGCTTGGGACATCACATGTGAAAAACATATTTTTATTGCGTAGTTTGGTCGCATTTTGATTCTATTTCCTGATTCCAACATTTCTGATCATTTTTAATCCCCCAGATTCGGCCCTAAACTGCAGCGATATCTGCAATGTTTAAGTATTTTTATTTGACATTGGCTATGGATTTTGTATATCTCATCTAAATCTTTTTATAAAAACATTGGTGCTGTTTATTGAAAAAATTAAGGCCATTATAGGTATAGTTAGATCCATCCGCCAAAACTTAAATGTCTTTAGTCTGAAACAAAAAATCTGAAACAAAAAATATTTTTGCGAATGTTGAACCTGACATGATGAAATCATCCAAAGAAAGAAGAAATACTAAGTATTGATAAGTATCAAAAGATTGAAATATCAATCAGACCAATACCAACAACTACAAGAAAAATATACAATATCAAACCTTTAAACGTGTTTTCGATCGAAACTCAAAACAAAAATCATAAACACGCTGCGATATAAATAAAATTGAACCGCAGTGACATGGCGATGCCTCTCTAGATGTATCTCCTGCGGTCCGTAATGTATACAATGCGGCACTTAACGAAGTGAAACAACCGATTTGCATACAAAAGTGCCGTGGCGAAAGATATTTTAATCGGGATTCAATGGACGCATAAAAATCGACCTTTTAGGCGCGATCGCGCGCGCACCGCGAGCAAAACAATTTGAATGCACTGCGCCCGATCGTCCCAATATATTGCGCCCGAAGTCGAAAATCTCATTTGCGGCCCACGGCCGTCTCCAGTCGCGGCGCAGATGCACCAACGTGTATACAAAAATATTTCATACCGCGAATAAACTAATCCGTGGAGTTATGAGGACCTCCAAGCGTCGGTATTGCATTTGCTAACATGGAACATACTTACATACTACAATCAAAATATGCAAAAAAATGGGGTAGAGATCGATTATCAACATTTTACAGAAAAAATTGGTATATTATTTGACGAGCACATAACTAAGGATATAATCGTGAGCATGAACTTAATACGCGAGCCGTAGGGCGAGCGTGTAAACATGCGAGCGATTTATATCCGTTGTGTGCGAGTCGAATACGACGTTTTGTCTACGACTCATAAATTCCATTTTTATCAAATATTTTAAATGTATCGGTCACTGGTGGCGACACAAACTGTCAAATAACTGTTCTGGGGATGTGATGGGGATTATATAGTCATAGATATGTTTTTTATACATATTTAATTAATCCTTTAGTAGTTAGAACTGCAGAATAACAAAAAATGATTCGACCTACTATTTTTAAAGTACATACTTAAAAATGAAACAAAATTAAACACAGAATAAGAAGTAATTTCAAAAGAATACATGAAATGTCCTGTAGACGATTACTTAATTGCTCATATCCTTTTCTTGTTATAGTATCAAACTATTTAATAATAGCGCTATCTAAGTTATGAGGTGTTCTATCGATTGTCACAAATTATGAAATTTTCTCCTTCAGTGTATTTGTTCTAATATTTCTTCAGGTTTGTTCAGGTTCCAAAGAACGTATGCATTGATTTTTCACGAGCATTTCCATGACATTTATAGGATTTCATCTATCCTGTCGCTAGTTTGTCATGTATGTACAGTAGGGTGTATTGAAAAAATCGATAAAAGTTGGTAAAAAGTTGTCCCTATGGACCTACATACACTATAAAACAAATTGCGCTATTGAAAAATATTTAAGTCTACCGCAGAAGGTCTAAAATAATTTTCGTTAAGAATTAGAATTTTTTTTCAGTGAAAAATTAAGTGGCTTTTCTTTTTCAAATACAAAAAGTTTAACGATCAGGTGTGAAATTACGGTATACAAAAATATATTACTCTAATGCAACATTTAGATCGCCTGCAGTTTACTTAGATTCGTCAAATTTTTTAGAAAAATGACCAATTTCGTATAATTTAAAAATGTTCGTAAATGTTGATAAAAGTTTATTTATCATAACAATTTTTAGTATGTTCGGACATGTGGGCGTTGAAAAAGAAAAACCAGTTAATATTTCATTAAAAAAATATGAAAACATTAAAATTTTTAAAGAAAATCGTAAACTTTAGGCCTCCTGCGGGAGACCTAAATATTATTCAATTGAGCAATTTTTTTGTGGTATATGAGAGTCCACAGGGACAATTTTTATCAACTTGAAATTTCGTATTTCGAGAAAAAGTTTTTTCGATACACCCTGATGTACAGTGGCACAATGCAGAACAAAGTAAGTAGATAATGTTTAAAAAAGAAACTGAAAAACATGTTAGTATTTTTGTGCAAATAGTTTTGTATTAACAATTTTGTATTTTGTCGTCGATGATCCATATCGCAGAATTTTCGAATTTGTCGATATTTTTCTATTTTTAATCATTGTTGCTCGGATATTCGGCAAATTTTAAAATAATATTGTCTCTTTTCAGTTGTTTGCTATTATGCTATTGCTACTTTAGATTTGATGTGTATTTTCGGTGTAAATCATTATTTCCCGATAATTTAATGAATTTTTATTGTTGTATCTTCTATTGTATATTACATAGTTATAATAATTTTAATTCCTGATTATCGGAGGACAGTTTTAATTTTTTTTTCTTGGCAACTGAGTGAACTTTGACTAATATTGTACTTTTCTACTGTTTATTAATTACCTATAGTAATTATTGGCTTGTGTTCATCGTCAACAGCAGAAATGCGACAAGAGAGAATGAAATGCAATCGAAACCAAAAATAAAGAGAATGACATAATATCTAATTTAATTGAATAGAATTAATATACTCTTAAAAAATAGTATGTTCTTGTTTTTCGAACATCGTGCATGTTAAATCAAACCAGTTCTGACTATGGACTTTTTAGGACATCCAAAACTCATTATAAAAAATTTGGTACATTTTCTTTCGAAATGCCACAATATTGGTTGGAATGAAATCAAGCGACAAAGTGATTCAATGTGCGGAAATTCAGAGAAAAATGGTGAGAAAAATGGAAAGCATATAGGGTCACGACCGTGGCTGGTGAATAAATAGATATGTAAAAAGCGACCATATTCAAAATTTTTAGGGCGAATGCAGTTTGACAGAAAAATACTGTATTTGACATTTTTTTCTTTATTTGACATTAACTAACTAAATTAAACTAAAAACGGCTAAGATTTATGGTAAAAATTCCAAAACTAAAATAATTAGTAATGCTTTTTTGTAATATTAAAATATTGTTAATAGATTTGGTAGAAATGCAAAACATGTTTTAAATTTAAAGGATACCCAAAAAACTGATTAATTTCAATAATTATCCATTAAATAATTGGAAGATACCACATACACCAAGGCAAGACGCATTACAATAAAAATGTTAAAAACATACATATTTCTCTGACTGCACAATATTGACAGTGCACCAATGTAAACTTTATTTTAAGATGTTTTTAAAGCAATAAATTCTAAACAATAACTGAAAACAGATGTTTGGCAAACGTTTTTTTTTTTTTTCAAAAGTCTATTTTCATTCATAAAAAAACAGGTATAAAAATGTTGGTCAGCGTTGTTTATACTGTTCGGATCTATAATCTGTACGTTATTTACAAAACATTTTTTTTATATTATTAAGTTCTAGATATATGTACTTTATTATATTTAACCCTGGGAGCAAAAACACGCATTTCTTTAACTGGTTTGAATTTATAACGGAACGATTATATATCAGTACAGTCATATCAGTACAGTATGGCCGCAAGCGAGTAGTACTGGTGGAGTAGCAGCGACTAAGTTTTGAGATTTCTGACTGAAATACGGCAATTATTGATAGTTTGTACGGCGATACGGCTCCTGGCGAGTGTGTGTAGTGTTGTTTGTGACCTGTGAAGATCTTCTGCGTTATTTGAAACAATTAAGTCGATTTTTAAAGGATTTACGGGCACGAGGTGCTGTTTGTGAACATTGGACTCTTCGACCTGTTTCTGCAGACCGCGGCGGAACTGCATTCGACCGTCGCGTCGCCGGGACCGTGCGGTAAATTTTCATAATATTGGGAATGAAGGACTCGGGTGCTGCGGCGATTAAATCGCTGGAGGAAAAATTTACGAATACCATGAGTAAATTTGAGGATAGACTTCAGACGGCTTTGAGAGGTTCCGCCTCGACTTCCCTTGGAACCTTGGATTTATTGAGGGAAGAATACTTGCAATTCAAACAGCATACGTTGGATTGTTTGGTGGAGGTCCGTGCGTTGGTCGATGGTTTGGATCGAAGAATGGATGACTTGGAGACATATTCGAGGCGAAACTGTCTGCTGGTCCATGGTATCGATGAAAACGAAGATGAAAACACCGATGACGTGGTGGTCAGCTTTATCAATAAACAATTAAAAGTACCGGGGTTTACATTAGATCACAGTCATTTGGATAGATCCCATCGCCTAGGACGGAAGAAGGAGGGAGGTTCGGACGGTCCTCCCAGGCCGAGACCGATTATTGTCCGATTGGTTTCCTACAGAACACGTAGTACAATTTGGTCAAATAAGAGGCAATTGAAGAGAACGAAATTCCTCATTACCGAGTCCCTTACCAGCAGACGCACGACGCTGTTTAGGGCAGCAAGGGTGGCGGTTGGAGACAGCAAGGCGTGGACTTCGGATGGGCGTGTATTTGTTGAGTTAGAGAATCACAGAAAGAAGATAATACATAGTTTACACGACCTGGAGGATTGTAGAGTGGATGTTGGAGATCGCCAAGGCGTCTTGACACGCAGCAAAGTGAACAAGGTTTGAAGTTCATTGTATGATTCATTATTTGTTTTTATTCCTTGCTTCCACGATGTATTTAATCTTATGGTTAATTCTATAATTGCCTAATTTATGATAAGTAGTTTTTCTGGTCGCTCGCTGCCTACTTTGACACGGGAGTTTTTTTTAGTTTACGTATTTTTTGTGGAATATTCTGTAAATTCATTGTGTTGTATTTGTACAGGATATTTGTACAGGTTGTGCGCTCCTCCGCGTACGTTTGTTGTCGGCAGTATTGGTTTTTGGAAATACCTTGATTGCTTTTTGGAGTATATTTCTTATATTTGTGCTAATTAGATACTAGTTAGATTAATTTTTTATTTTAGTTGTGCGATTATTTCTTTTGTTGTTCTAAAAGCCGCGTTTTTGCTCTTTTCTTTCTTTTGTTTTTGAGAAGTAACTACTTATTTCTGATTAATAATTTTTTTTATATTACTGCTGGATATAGTCAATCATATAATTTCAGGACAAACAATGATTAGTTTCGCGCATTTAAATGTTTCATCGTTGGGTCCAAAGGTTAATCTTGTAAGGGATTTGATAGAGCGGAATAGATATCACATATTTGCGATTACGGAAACATGGTTGGGACCTCATATTGATAGTGAAGCGGTTCAGATACCTGGTTACAGCTTTGTTAGAAGGGATAGAGGGGCACGGGGTGGTGGTGTCGGGGCTTATATAAAGAATAATATTTCGTTTGAGGTAGTGGATTACGATGGGCAGGTCGAGCAACTGTGGATCAAGCTTAAAATGAAAAGGGTCACATTATCATTGGGTATCGTATATAGACCTCCCGGTTCCAATGTGGGCATACCTACGTTTATTGACGCATTAGAGACAACCGCATCTGAGTCAATTGCCACATCTGATTATACCCTTTGCATGGGTGATATAAATATTAATTTGCTTGATGATGATGCACCCGCTACGAGACGTTTTGATGACTTTATTCAATCGATAGGCTTCAGTCAATTAATTGACGGACCCACAAGAATTACGGCTACTTCACAGACCTTGATAGACCCCATAATAACTAATGCAACCGACTTAGTCATATCAGCCGGAACCTTGCATGTTCCGGACATTTCCGACCATGAGGCTACCCTGTGCAGTCTTAGGTTGCACGACAATATAAAACCGCCTCCGCGGTTTCGCACTTACCGCGATTTCAGAAATATTAATTTACAACAATTTCAGGACGATTTGCGGTCAATCCCCTGGCGTAATATTTATGGTATCAGCACAATTAACCAGAAGGTTGACTATTTTAATAACAGTCTAGTGCAGCTTATTGACCTACATGCTCCTTTAATAACTAGAAGGTTTACCAAGGCTCCGTGTCCTTGGCTTACTGAAAATGTCAAATATATGATGTCCCTTCGAGATACGGCCCTCAAGAAATTTAAAAGGTTAAAGCGCGTTGAAGACTGGAGCTCATATAAGGAGCTACGCAACATGGTGACTCACGCAGTGCGGGCCGAGAAAAGGGCTTTTTGTGAGCGAACATTTTCTCATACTGATAGAAGGGGTTTATGGAGAAACTTAAAGCTTTTAAATGTTGGCGGTGGACGCAGGGTGGGGGATTTGCCGTGTAATTTGAGTCCTTCAGACCTCAATAAATATTTTGTGCATGGGATACCCACATTTGGCCCTACTGATCGTGAGTTGGTTGATTTTTATGACTCCGGAGTCAAGGGCGGTATTCGGTCAACGCTGTCCTTTCGATCGGTGAGCGAGGTACACATCAATGATATAATTTGTGCTTTTAAGTCTACGGCAGCTGGATCCGACGGTATAAATATTGTAGCAATTAACCTCTGCATGCCTCACTTGCTTCCGTTCATAACGCACATGGTAAACTTTGCTATCTTGCACTCTGATTTTCCGGGCCCTTGGAAACATTCCCTGGTTATGCCAATCCCAAAGATTACATCAGCTCAAACCGTCAATGATTATCGCCCTATAAGTATCCTCCCGCTAATGTCCAAGATCTTGGAGAGGGTCTTGGAGAGGCAATTGCGGGCTCATTGCGAGAGTAACGATGTGTTTCCGAAACATCAGTCTGGGTTCAGGAGGGGATACGGTTGTGCCAGTGCTCTTTTGAGTGTGACTGACGACGTACTGGTGGCGCGAGAGCGCAAGTTGGCTACGGCTCTTGTAACACTGGATTTTTCGCGGGCGTTTGACACGGTCAACCATCAAATTCTGATCTCAAAATTACATTATATTGGTCTCTCAAGATCAGCCGTGGATCTCCTAAAATCTTATTTGACAGGTCGATCCCAGTCTGTTTCGTTTGGTGGGGTGGCGTCTGGATGTCTACCCGTTGAGCGAGGAGTTCCTCAGGGGTCGGTTTTGTCCCCGGGTTTATTCGCGATTTATACGTCGGACTTTCCGGATGCGTTGTCTCATAGCCGTATTCATCTTTACGCGGATGATACACAGATTTATATGCACTTTAAACCATCACAAATCCGTGAAAGTTGCCTCAATCTCGGCCGGGACCTTGACGCTCTGGCTGAGGTTGCGAGGCGCCATGAGCTCCGCTTGAATCCCGCGAAGTCGTCGATGATGCTGTTCAGTGATAGGAATAGCCGGGAAGCGTTGATTACTGGTATGCGCGGTGCCGTGCTCGTGGACTCGGTTCCTCTGAGTTTATCTGAGACCGTCAAGAGTTTGGGGTTGGTTATCGACTCACAACTCCGATTTGAAAACCATGTTAATTTATGTTTGCAAAGGGGTTATGGTGTGTTGCGCCAATTATACACGCATCGGCATTTTCTGAGCTGTAAAGTGAAAACTATTCTTTGCGATTCTTTGGTGCTAAGCCAAATGAATCATTGCGACATAGTATACGGTCCCAACCTAACAGTTTCTAATCAGTCAAAGATTCAAAAGCTGCAGAACTCGTGCTTGAGATTCATATATGGTATAAGGAAGTACGATCACATATCGCACAAACTGCGAGAGACGGGTTGGCTAAATATGAGTGAGCGGCGATACTTGCATGGTGCCTGCATATATCATAAAATTTTGACAACAGGTTGTCCCCCTTATTTGAGGGAAAAGGTATTTAACCGTGAAGATATTCATAGCGTTAATGTGAGAGGGAAAACCTTATTGACTATACCTAGCCATGTTTCACATCGATCGTTCTCGTATCAGATAGTTAAAATTTACAATGATATTCCCTTATCTCTCAAGTCCCTGCAGGTCACCTCTTTTAGGAAACAGCTCAGAGAGAAACTGCTGGACACGGTTCCATGATGGTTTAACTTTTAATATTGTTGTCATTGTGTTGATACTCTCAGTGATTTGTACCTTGTTTGTGTGGTTATTATGGTTTGTAGTGTGTGATTATTATTTAAGTTAATTGTGTCATTAGTAAGCTTGTGTTTATAATCTTTTTTCCTATTTGGAGCGGCGTACTTGTATTTGCCAAACGTTCCGGTTTTCAAATTTGTTTTATGGGTTAAGTGGAAGAACAGAGGTTCCCAACAGGGAGCTGACTGAACTTCGCCCATTTAGTTTTATCCAGGTGTACTTTCTTTTGTTATCATGATGTATTTGTTATCAATGGCTAAAATAAAGGCGTTTATTATTATTATTATTATTATTATTATTATTTTCCTTGGCTGTGTGTTCTCGGATCCTGGAATAGCAACAGCAGCAAGCTGCAACGGTTTTCGAGTTATGCGATAAAATAAACAATATTCCCGCTTTAGAACGCGCACTGAAATAATTTTAAATAAGCGGGTGCCGTACGCAAACAGTATAAATATGTAAATATGATATAGGATACCATAAATAAGAATTAAAATGGAACATAATGGGCAATAACAAATTATTAACACCGCACGATGACTGGATACACACTCTGTGTGTGCACACAGAACTAACGTGAGCCGCTGCGCAGTGTATGTACTTTATTTACACAGACAACACGGACGCGGTTCATGTAGTCGATCCATGTTATTCCAATCCTCTTGCGTATATACACATATATATGAAAGATCATGAGCATTTCTCCTTTTCGTTGACTGAACAACACAGTTCTATATTTTGGATAGCTTTTATAATACTGACCGATATGGCCAAAGCATATTTCTAAATAACACCACCAGTTTCAGTAGTTGTGGCCAGGCACATGACTTTATCATACAATAGGTATATAAAATTAATAGTTTAGCTGCATGAGAATCTATTTCATTGAGATTAGTCGTGTCTGCATTAAAATAAAACTAGTTAGCCAGGATTTGACAGATAAATAAATAATTAAATAAATACACAATTCCTTTATTAATATAAAACAATATTAAAGGTAACAAAATAATATTTATATTTACGGCGGAGATCACCACACTTGTTTCCAAATTGCCTTGGTCTTCCCCACTCAACCCCTTACGCAAACTAGAACTAA
The DNA here is from genome assembly GCA_964023965.1 of Melinopterus prodromus. Taxonomy (NCBI): domain Eukaryota; kingdom Metazoa; phylum Arthropoda; class Insecta; order Coleoptera; family Scarabaeidae; genus Melinopterus; species Melinopterus prodromus. The sequence goes on from OZ030391.1 coordinate 11,329,143, forward strand.
GACATAATAATTGTACCTACCAATAATATAACAATAATACCGAGAACTTATCAAAACAAAAACAAACAAAAAAATACTCTAGAGTCTAATTACACGTAATTGCAGTAAATCCAACTCAAAAAAACATCGCACATGCCCATAAAAAATAAAAATTAAAACAGCCTCCGCTGTGCGCTCAATGCCTGAAGTCCCCCTGTTGAGCAAACAGACAACACTTCACCTTTCCCCCAAAACTGTATAACGATAATTTTTTCATATCTTCCCTGAGACCATTGTATATGTGACTGACCTGGTAAGAGAATGACCGTTTATACAGCTCAGCGCGATGGGCAGGTGGAGTAAACAAACCCCTGAATCTTAAATTAAGGTGATGGACATCCGTTCTACAGCGTATCTTCCGCATCAGGTATTGTGGGATCCTCTTGGATAGCAAGTTATGATATAATATTGCTGCATGCAACACCCTAGTGTTATCCATGTTCAACCACCTCAAGTCGCGCAGCCTATTCGATACATGATCATACTTCCTCAAACCAAAAACAAACAGAACACATGCAAGTCAAGAATATCTCCATTTTTTCATCAATGTTAAGTTAATAAATAAAAGATCGTGGTAGTTGATGAATCTATTTATTTTTGGTTTCTTGCAATAGTCGACTTTCGAGATTACAATCTCGTCATCAGTTGCAAACTGCACATGTAACAAAAAACATTTGATTTACTAAAACTAACCTATATCGTAAAAAGAGGAAGTACATACCGTCGTGCACTAATAATAACAATTAACGTAAACTGTCGGCATGGACACAAGATAGTCGGTGAAACTCATCATAAATTGAATATAAAAGAAGATCGAACAGCTTTAAAATGTTTAATCGATGTCAACGAACGGTCGGATGCTAAAATCAAGCTAAAGCGCTGTGAAGATAGCCGTGTAGGTTCGGTGTAAAGTTACTAGATGGCGTCACAAATACATATACAAAACACAATTCAACATACAAATCAGTCGCTAAAACAATTATCACGTAAATATACAGGTGCGAGCATGTCACTCTGGAAACACAAAAACACCCTCCGACATGGGTGAATTATATTTGCAGATCGCGCGAGGGTCGCGTCACGGGATGGTGATAGGGACCGACTGTAGATGGCGGCCGGTTCGCTCAGGCGGCCTTCTTGGTATGAAATTCAAAAACAATCTCCCACCATAACAATCAGTTATATCGTTAAGTAACAAATCGGGATTGTCTGTTTTATGTCTCTGAATTTCCATTTCCTCTAATAAGTTTAGCTTGCTGCCCTTATTCATCTGGTGTAGGAGTGATAGGTTTTCTTCCTTCGTTTTATGCCCCGTCTCTACAAGGTGTCGTCCAACGGCTGAACTATTATTCCTATTACTAATGTGCTCTCTGAATCGGGTTATAAGTTTTCTCCCTGATTGTCCTATATAAAAACACTGACAGTCTCCGCAATTAATCTTGTAAACTCCGCTTCTTTGTGTCACTGGTATCTTTGCTTTGTTATTAATAAGAAAATTGCTGATACGGGTATTAGTGCGAAAGGATGTAGTAATATTGAATTTCTTAAGGGTGTGTGTCAATGATGTGGCATAGGAGTCGTGGTAGTCGAGGGAAATATATGTGGTTTTAGCAGCATAGCTAGGGTATATAGTCTTGATGATGTTACTAGTGTGCACTTTGTTGTATATATTTTGCAAATATGATACATCGTAACCATTGCTAAGGGCTATCTGAGCTATAGTCTGAACTTCGGTCTTAAAGTCCTCTTCATTTAAAGGTACGTTTATCAGTCTGTTAAAGAGAAATCTAAAAACTGCTTCTCTATAGGTGTGGGGGGTATAACTATTTTTTGAGAGTATTATGTCCGAGCTTGTAGGTTTACGAAAGATGTTATATGAAAGGCGTTTTTCTAATCTAGTCAATGTTAGATCTAAGAAGTTAAGGTGGCCATCAGTCTCCCTTTCTATAGTAAATTTTATATTTCCCATGTTATTAAACAGGTTATGCAGAGCTATTAATTGAGCATCGCTTCCCTCAAACACAATGAGGATATCGTCTACGTAACGACAATAGAATTTGATTGGGGACACAAATAGATTATGTTCACCTGAAAATATTCTCTGCTCGATTTGATCAATATAAAATTCAAGCTCGGACATAATACTCTCAAAAAATAGTTATACCCCCCACACCTATAGAGAAGCAGTTTTTAGATTTCTCTTTAACAGACTGATAAACGTACCTTTAAATGAAGAGGACTTTAAGACCGAAGTTCAGACTATAGCTCAGATAGCCCTTAGCAATGGTTACGATGTATCATATTTGCAAAATATATACAACAAAGTGCACACTAGTAACATCATCAAGACTATATACCCTAGCTATGCTGCTAAAACCACATATATTTCCCTCGACTACCACGACTCCTATGCCACATCATTGACACACACCCTTAAGAAATTCAATATTACTACATCCTTTCGCACTAATACCCGTATCAGCAATTTTCTTATTAATAACAAAGCAAAGATACCAGTGACACAAAGAAGCGGAGTTTACAAGATTAATTGCGGAGACTGTCAGTGTTTTTATATAGGACAATCAGGGAGAAAACTTATAACCCGATTCAGAGAGCACATTAGTAATAGGAATAATAGTTCAGCCGTTGGACGACACCTTGTAGAGACGGGGCATAAAACGAAGGAAGAAAACCTATCACTCCTACACCAGATGAATAAGGGCAGCAAGCTAAACTTATTAGAGGAAATGGAAATTCAGAGACATAAAACAGACAATCCCGATTTGTTACTTAACGATATAACTGATTGTTATGGTGGGAGATTGTTTTTGAATTTCATACCAAGAAGGCCGCCTGAGCGAACCGGCCGCCATCTACAGTCGGTCCCTATCACCATCCCGTGACGCGACCCTCGCGCGATCTGCAAATATAATTCACCCATGTCGGAGGGTGTTTTTGTGTTTCCAGAGTGACATGCTCGCACCTGTATATTTACGTGATAATTGTTTTAGCGACTGATTTGTATGTTGAATTGTGTTTTGTATATGTATTTGTGACGCCATCTAGTAACTTTACACCGAACCTACACGGCTATCTTCACAGCGCTTTAGCTTGATTTTAGCATCCGACCGTTCGTTGACATCGATTAAACATTTTAAAGCTGTTCGATCTTCTTTTATATTCAATTTATGATGAGTTTCACCGACTATCTTGTGTCCATGCCGACAGTTTACGTTAATTGTTATTATTAGTGCACGACGGTATGTACTTCCTCTTTTTACGATATAGGTTAGTTTTAGTAAATCAAATGTTTTTTGTTACATGTGCAGTTTGCAACTGATGACGAGATTGTAATCTCGAAAGTCGACTATTGCAAGAAACCAAAAATAAATAGATTCATCAACTACCACGACCTTTTATTTAGAACACATGCAGTTTGGACACGCTGAACACGCTGCCTATCCGACGCCGTCAGGCAAGGACCGTACACGGTATCACAATATGAGATCTTTTTACTATTGACAGTATATATAGTGAGATATTGTGCAAAACATCAGCATTTGACACTACCGGTACTCTCATTAGACTGAAAAAATTTGGCAATCCTGGCTCACTATATAGTATTATATCAATGCAGATACGACCGATCTCGATCAAATAGAAATTACTCTTGCAGCTAAACTATTAATTTTACCAAAAAATGTCGCAGACATAAATTATTCAGAATTTCCTCTACTTTAATTTATTATTTAACTATTTAGAGAAAATTTCAGAAATGGCGGCTCATTTGCAAAATCCTTGAAAAATGCTTAGATTCAAACGTCCAGTTCCTTTGGACCCTTTTGAACCAAAAGCTTTTCAGCTCTAAGTTTAGTCATGAAACTTCTAAATATGAAGTTTCGTCGCGATGCCTTTAGTAGTTTTTCCGGAATCGTCTCCACAAAAATCGAGTACACACATACACACACACACATACACACACACACAGACATTATTTTGTATCTTGGTCAAAAATGATCAGGGGACCAAAAAAACCTATTTCCGCTAAAATCTCAAATTTTTTATTCGGCTCGATTGCAATACTTCATCGTACTGCGTATGATAAAGTAAAAATACCTGGTTCTAGAAAGTACACTCTTAACGGAAATTTATATTGGCGCAATGTGGGTTTCAACCTTTCACTTGAAATAAAATTTTAATGTATTTTAGAAACTAAAATCGTAAGATAATAGTCAAAATGTCCTTTGATTCAGTAGATTATAGTTTTAAAAAATACAGTATGTACGGCGAGATGCAATTGTTTAATTTCAATTGTTTTTTTGATAGACATTTGATTTCTTAATGGGGACATTACAGTTTTATAGCCTTATAGCAGAAAACTTACGAGAAACAGACAATAGAATCTTAGAAAATTATTGATAATATAAATTCAGGAGGAATAATAGGCATTGTGTGAATAGAAGTCGAACAGCCATTTTGTGATAGTCTTCTTTGTGATAAATACAAGTCCGATAAATACAAGTCCGGGTTCAAAAGTTCTTCGACACATAAGGTAGTAAAAAAAGGTCAAAACGACAAAAAAATACGTGATTTTATCAAGTTTCTCGGTTTTATAGTGGATCAACCCGCTGCCCCAGAAACTTCAGAAAGGTTCCAAGTATACCTCATTTTTATACATAAAAATCAGGATTTTTATTTAAATGTCCTTAAAATAAGTAAAATAAGGATCTATTAATCATTATTAATCATGATTAATCAATCTAAAAATAGGAGGTTGGAAAACAATATCAATGATGTCATAATCGGAAGAAATTTAAATTTAGATATTATTTCATACACCGTGTCATACATTATATTTATTATCAATTTTTCAGAAAAATTTATTCTCCATAAAAGCTTTTGAATTGTCTTAAAGCTAATATGCAAATATTAGAATGTTATTATCTGCTTGCATGTACCGGGTGTTACCAAAACAATGAAAAACTCGTCAGAGAAATTTGAAAGGTGTTTAAATACGAAATTATAATTACTGATAATCATGTACATACTTTTAATTCAATAAAATGTACTAAAGTCTGACAAAATAAGGAGCATATTCTAGAAGTTAGTTGGAAACATTATTCCTACTTAAAAATTGTTTGAACATTGACAAAGTCAAGTTGAACCTTCTATCAATTTAACCTATAAACCACAGCTATTTTATGATCAATAATCGTTATCAAATCTTCCGCCGACAAATTTTTATTCCTCAGTGTAATCATTGAAAATGTCAGCAAACAGTTACCTTTTCAAATACATATATCATACAAATATCAATTATTTAAAGCTGTATACGAAGAAAGTAAATCGCTTCCGGGTTACGCCGTATGTCAAAATTCGTAAATGCCGACGTTTCGCAAACCATGTTGCTCACTTCTTCAGCTCTAACATAATACTGAAGCTGAGCTCTGAAGAACTGAGCAACATGGTTCGCGAAACATCTGCATTTATTTTGACACACGGCATAACACGGAAGCAATTTATTTTCTAACCGATTCCGGCCGTGAAAGCCTACGAAGAAATTAAAAGGAATTGCATGACCTGCAAAACTAATTTAATACTGTTGTTACTTTTCACATTGGCAACATGTTTGTATGCGTACCCTCTTCAACATAAATCTGTAGTTCGCCAACTCTTCTAATGCAACAAAATGTATCCGTCACACATCTATTTTACCATACGAAGTTAGCCTTTGCTTTTAAGAAAACTTCGTAGATAAGGGTCTGGCGGAAACTATGCCAGAACAAACATGGCGTGAGTGAGAAGGGGCAAAAAATAGCCCCATTAATTATGGTACGTCAACATCGCATGGAGATACGAGCCGAAATGGAAGGGAGTAATCATCGCGAATTGCTACAGTGTTTTCATTTTACGAAATAATATTTGTACATATCTGTGCAGATAAAGCGCACTCACTACGGGTCGCCGGCTGAATGCTTTATTGCCGCTGGCCTTTTATTAAAGTAATTCCAAGTAAGACAACATTCCTACTCGGTCTCTCCCCGTCCTATCTCCTGCCGGGTAAATTGCTACCCGTCTATTGATGTTATTCCTGGTATTACGGAAAATGGACCGCACTACTATATCATTGTTTTTCTTTTCTGATGTCATCTATGATACGATATGGATGCACCGTCTTGCGGCATCGCAAAACTTGCATTTGCTGCGGCTACTAAAGTTTTTATCTACGCTATTTGTCATTACATCAAGATGCAAACTTCATAGTAACTTCAAACTACTTTGGACGAGCCGTTTATAAGCCATGCTTTAAGTAGAATCTAAAAACGGGAAGACATACTTTTGCATATAAGAAATAACTGATAAATTACTAAAAGGTTTTATAGGCATTCATTTTAAAAGTTACTCAAAGATGATATTTGATAAAACTGTTTAGATTATTAGAAGGCAATAAATACAAATTTACAATCTCTTTCGTCGTGACATGTACCTGGTGTTGCCAAAGAGATAATAATAATAATCCACGCCTTAACATCCCCCAACAGCATTCGCCACTACGGGGGCATCGGCAGGCGCGAATTATCATTATGATGGTCCGCGTCTGTGGCACGTCTTAAGTTGTTTGACTTTCAGCATTCGCCGAGGAGTAACGGAAAACCACAGAAAAACCTTCACTCTGACAGCAGGGCGCGAGGATCGAACTCATGCCCCCCAGACTAAGCGCTTTACCATCGCGCCACAGTCTGGCTAATTGATGAAAATGACTTAAGAGTAAACAACCTACCTTTATATTCTAAAATTGTATATCGGGTAGGTAAAATACGGGAATACAGTCATTGAACATTCCGAAACAAAAAAATTGAAATAAAGTGTGATATACTCCCGAATTATCTCTACATAACATGGGAGACTATAAAAAGTGTCTGCACCTAGGTTTGGGCAGAAGTGCGAGAGAAGTGTAAAAATGTACCCGATTTTAGCAGTTTTTAATAAAAGCTTGTCTTTCAAATTTTTTACTTTGTCAGGCAGTATGATAAAGTAAGATAATAGTCACTGGCTGTTGGGTAGAAATGATTCAGAAATATAACGAACTATATTTATTTTTTTTTTGTTCAGCCGTTTTAGAGATACGAGCCTTCAAACACCGGGCTCAATACTTTTGCAACCGATTGTAGTGCTGCGCATCACTGTTATGCTTAATGGCATTGTTATGGTTTTTAAACTAAAAACACAACTTGATAAAACTAGATATAGGTAATTTCTAATCGCTTCCCTAATGTCCCTTTCAACCAATGAAATAATAAAAGGTATTACCAACTTATACGATGACCACGAGCAAATAAAGAATGTGACTCACCTTGTGTATTTAAGGTTGTGTGTAAATTACCGGGTCTGATCTAAGGTTAATTTTCATTCATATTTTAGTCATATTTTAGTTTTAGTAAAACTCTTAATAAAACATATAAATAATAATCTAAGTATTTTGTAAAAAGGTCAGGAACCGCGTTAAACTTTGTTTAGAATGAACAACAATTAAGTAGTAAAAATTATTTGAAAAATTAGGCGGTGTTAAGAAGATAAAATTACAAACCAAAACACACAATTACGTCAGTGTATTTCATCCAGGTTTTGGTTGATGGTCACACTTAGATTTATTGCTATAAGAGAATCATTTTAAAGGGTGTCATACAGTACGCTTGCACTATTTCAAAACATCTGCCGGATCTTTAAGCAGCTATTCTTAATCGAAATATATTTGTAGGTTATGTTCATCGTAATATTTTGTTGGGAAGCAGTTGGTAACGCCTCAATGCGCAAGTCTACTTGGGAGAGAAACTAGGTCCGGTCCTAATTTGTAAACTAGCTTCTAGTATGAAAAGTTTGATGGGTTTTTTCTGCATTACTTTAGTGATACAACGTCGTTATAGTGAGAAAAAATTGTTGCTATCATTGATTGTATTAAATTATCAAAAGGAATTTCAATTATGACTGAATACACAGATAGACATTTTGTTTAACTCAATTAAATACTTGTTTGATGAAATCTAATAGTAGAAGCTTGTAGAGAATTGTATCCTGTACAACTTTGCTGATAATTATTTGCTGTCCGGGATGTACTAGACTATAACACAAAAAGAAATATGTAGTAAAAATAGTGAAAACTTTGGTTGACATGGCCGTCCTATGACAAATTTCAGGATTCCTTGCATCAACCATTACTAAAGCATCACTTTTAGTTCATTTTTAGTCAACAGATGGTACAAGTTACAACAGCTGGACTTTCTGCTTTTCAAACGTCCAACATTTTTGTTTTCTTAACAGTCAGTATTAGGATGCTATTCCGCACAATTAACATACTGAAACTTGTAATCGCAAATTTACGATTGAATATAAGCAATTTACGATTCATTGGCATAAGATAGTGCAACCAAGGTTTTAAATCATTACGCAAACAGCAGGTCTCCAATTAAGCGACAAATAACAGCATTACAATTTTCCAATCCATTAATAAATCACATGAGCCGAGCATCAGAAGCAATAGCACGTAATTTTATTAACCATCCTTATGTATTCCGCAACAATAATCCGCTAATTAAATCGCAACATATCATCTGTAGAGTCAATTCCACGGACCCATCTTATTCAATAATGAGTCATAATCGCCTAGGTTAATGTGTTAATAATTACGTCGGTAATGAGCCGGTACGAACGTACCTATTTGGTAGAGAGCGGCGGCGGCGGCATTTTCGCGAATTGTGCTTTAATTAAAAAGCAAGCGGCGAAGGTTATGGTGTATACAATGTGTATACAAACCGATAGTAAACACGATAGCTCTGAAGTAGACACTTAAAATAGCTTGTGATTGTGTTGGGTGATGTAAGCGGGCTCCGATAATGACAGATGTGCGGTTTGAGGAAGAGGTCTATAAGAAAAGAATACACAAAAAAAAAAACGGTGCAAAAAAGGAAACTGTTGAGATATTCATCTTGTTATTATGGCTCATTATCATTTAATTTGGGCAATTTGCTTCAGATTTTTTAGCAGTGTTTTTGTAAAAACTATTTTCTGTAATTTGTTGAAGTTTTGCAATAAAACATGAATAACGTTATTCTTCTTATTATATTTTATTTTTTGTTGTTGGTCTAGCACAGAGGTCGAGAACCGTTCTGGAATAAGGAACAATTTCTTGCGCAAATTCTTCTTATAAAGCTTACACAAAAATGTTAAATGTATTGCTAATAAAAAATCTCGGATCTATTTCAATTCAATAATCTTGCATCAAATCTCAGAATATCCAATGGTACACAGAGGAAAAGAGATTTGAAAGTATGATGACTGTTGAAGATAATTTGAACATGGCACCAACCTTTTAAAACAGCATAGGGAAACTAGGGCTTGTGAGGTATCATAGAATACAGAGAGCTTCACAATAAAATTAAATGAATAATGAAGAGTAAAAAAACTGGAACTATACCTTTTCAAGCTCAATTTTAGACGAATCAATTTCAATTTAAGATTTAACAAATTCAATTTGAGACATTGAGATTTCAATTGGGATTTATCAGTTTCAATTTGGTACAAAACAAAATTAAATTGAGACTAAACAAAATCAGTTTGAGATATTTGGTTTCAAATTGGGATCTAACAATTTCAATTTCTAATTAAACAAAATTCATTTGGAATTTAACAAATTCAATTTGGCTGTAAACAAAATCGACTTTAACTTTTATAATTTAAACTTTATAATAAAGTTCATAACTTTAAAATACGTTATAGAAGGTTTATATTTTTATAAATTACCTATGGACAAATGCATGGGAATGTTAAAGGTAAGCAAAAAAACATCTTGACAAAATTTTAAATAAATTACAAAGTTGGAACAAATGTTAATTAAAACTGCATATCTTCCTCAATACGGCAGGTATAAACTTTTGGACACTGGTAATAAAGCGCGTACTATTCGCCACGGGTATTTTGGAAATATTACTTCTTAGTGTTTCTTCTAATCGCTGCAAACGTCTATATATATATATATATATATATATATATATATATATATATATATATAATTGGAAATTTTGTGCCTGATAATTAATTCCTGGATATATGTCCGTATTTTGGCTTTATTTTGATTGGAATTTGCCTTCCCTGGCTCTTATCGTATGTTTTTAACGCCAAATGCAAGCGAATGCATTCAGTAGATACTATATATTACTTCGAAATTTTGCAATTTTTTTCCTCTATGTATTCCTTTTAATGTTATTTTAGAATTATCTTCAATGCATTGCTCTATAAAGCGCAAGTGTACTTCAGTTATTTTTTCTCGGCGCTTTCCACCACGTAGTTTAGGAGGATTCTCATGATTTTTCATCGATAGGCAGTAGATCTTTTCACACCTAGGGTCGCCGCAAGTGCCTTCCAGTCTTCATTGTTATTATATGCAGACAATTGCGTCCGCAATTGTAGCGCATTTACTTGTTTAATATATACATTATTTAATTACTTTAATCTTTAAAACGTATGAAAAAATTACATCCACTGACTGTAAGTTTGACCATGCATCGGCAAGTTAATTAGTACTCTATGTATTTGAAATGTGTTAAATGTTCAAGTTGATTTTGTTTACAGTCAAATTGAATTTGTTAAATCCCAAATGAATTTTGTTTAATTATAAATTGAAATTGTTAGATCCCAATTTGAAACCAAATATCTCAAACTGATTTTGTTTAGTCTCAATTTAATTTTGTTTTGTACCAAATTGAAATTGATAAATCCCAATTGAAATCTCAATGTCTCAAATTGAAATTGTTAAATCTAAAATTGAAATTGATTCGTCTCAAATTGAACTTGAAAGGTATAAAAAATTTTGTGTCGATGTATATCCTATGGTTGGATTGTTTAGGAAAGTTTATTTTTATAACTTGACTTAATTTGTCAAACATAACTTAAGTAAAACTAATTGATTTGCCTGGCTTACAATTAAACAAATCTGATGCGCTCAGGCACATGACTTTATCATACTATACAGGGTCCTGCAACTAAGCTCCCGTCTTCTGTAGCTCACTCACTCATTAAGCTAAGAGTTTGACATTTTGCAGGCTTACCCTGTACTTCAAGGTACAATTCAAGAAATTATTTTTTATTATACAGGGTGTTCCAAAAATGTGCAACGCCATGGTAATATAGTTTTTTAAATTGCATGCTATAGATTTTTCTACACATTTGGAAGCCTTTTATGGTTGCCTACATATCACCAAAATTTTATTGAAATCGGTTGACTGACCGCAGCGGAAAAAAATAAAAACCAAAAAAAAATTATTTTGCATCGTAGGCTTTAAAAATCAATAAAAACCACAAAATGCACCTCGTTAATAAAATTTTGCGACGTGTTTATTAAGTTAGATGTAATAGTCTCGTTAACCAAGTGACATTGATCCAAATTATACAGGTGACCAAAATCGAGTGTCAAACTTGTCAAACTTCAAAGCGCGCTATTGTTCTTATTTTAAATTGGAACCCATAATTTTTTTTAGGTGAAACGATGCGAAATTAAAGAATAAATATTGTTTCTGAATACAACCCCATCACAATTCCCAATATTTTAAAAATTATTCGGCAAAAACTCATTTTTCAACGTTTCCAACGGCAATTTTAGGTAATAAATATCGTACGTCGCGTTGAAAAACAATTTATTACATAAAATATAACGCAGAGAGGTATTTTAGATTTTACTGTACTTAATTAAGTAGTTATTCAATTGCCTAAATTTACTGCAAAATTTACCTATAGCTACATTTCCGTCCTTACCGCTATAGGTAAATTATGCCATAAATTTAGCATTTGAATAACTACTTAAGTAAGTACACTCAAATCTAAAATACGTCTATTATTTTTTATGAAATAAATTGTTTTTCAAAGCCACGTACGATATTTATTATCTAAAATTGCCGTTGGAAACGTTGAAAAATGAGTTTTTGGCGAATAAGTTTTAAAATATTGGGAATTGTTATGGGGTTGTATTTAGAAACAATGTTTATTTTTTAATTCTGCATCAGTTCACATAAAAAAATTTATGGGTTCCAATTTAAAATAAGAACAATAACAAGCTTTGAAGTTTGACAAGTTTGACACTCGATTTTGGTCACCCTGTATAATTTGGATCAATGTCACTTGGTTAACGAGACTATTACATCTAACTTAATAAACAGGTCGCAAAATTTTATTAACGAGGTGCATTTTGTGGTTTTTATTGAATTTTAAAGCCTACGATGCAAAATCAAGTTTTTTTTGGTTTTTATTTTTTTCCGCTGCGGTCACTCAACCGATTTCAATAAAATTTTGGTGATGTGTAGGGAACCATAAAAGGCTTCAAAATGTGCAGAAAAATGTATAGCATGCAATTTAAAAAAATATATTACCATGGCGTGGCACATTTTTGGAACACCCTGTATAATAAAAAATAATTTCTTGAATTGTAACTTCAAGTACAGGGTAAGCTTGCAAAACGTGAAACTCTTAGCTTAATGAGTAAGTGAGCTACAGAAGACGGGAGCTTAGTTGCAGGACCCTGTATATAAAACTAATAGTTTATCTGCATGAGATTCTATTTGTCAAAATCGGTCGTGTCTGCATTAAATAAAACTAGTTAGCCAGGATTTGACAGATATTTCATTCTAATGACAGTAGGTAGTGTCAAACGCTGATTTGACAATACCTACCTTCAATATTAAATATTTTGATTCTGTTGACAATAAGAATACTAAATCTGCAAGGATTGCTCAATCGATGCTTTTAGGTTTTTGACAATAAATTCATTTCACGTCATCATCCCTGGGTTACCGCAATACAAACATTTCAAGCTTCAAATGTCAAATATGTTTTTTCAAGGTTTGCTTTTGAAGTTTCAAATAATGACAATCGAACGTGTATTATTGCGCATTGAATGGTCTGTTTGAAATTCCCGCAGTTTTACGTGTTAAAAGTGTCTGCTTTTGACGTTTCAAACAAACATAACCACAACATTGATTATTGCGCCACTATTGGTCTGTCTGAAATCAAAACATCAAAACAAACTTCTGGACGATTACAATAGTTTGCTATGTATGATAAGGTAAAAAATATCTTGTAATTGTTTGTACTTTATCATACGCAGTATGATAAAGTATTGTAATCAGAAGTTTCATGACCAAACTTAGAACTGAAAACTTTTGGTTTAAAAGGGTCTCAATGAACTGGACGTTTCCTCTAAGCATTTTTTTATGATTTTGCAAATGAGCCGCCATTTCTGTAATTTCGTCAAAATAGTTAAATAATAAATTAAAGTACAGGAAATTTGGTATAGTTTATGCCTATGACATTTTTTGGTAAAATTAATAGTTTAGGTAGTGTCAAACGCTGATTTTTTGACAATACCTACCGTCAATATTACCAAATATCTGTCAAATCCTGGTTAACTAGTTTTATTTTAATGCAGATACGATCGATCTCGATCAAATAGAATCTCATGCAGCTAAACTATTAATTTTATATATTGTATGATAAAGTCATGTGCCTGGCCACATCAGATTGTTTGGTTATTATAACAGAACGAATAATCTTTGAAGAAACCAATTTTTGCACTCAAACACTCAAATGAAGTTTAAGCTGTATTTGCTTTCCCTTTTACCCTAACAAAAATATACTGGTGAATTCATTTGGAATCGTAGGTCCATATTATAGGCTAAAATATTATATTTTTTTCATTTAGTTGCTGGAGGAGTCTTTTCCTGTTTTCTGTTTCCGTATTATTCTTTCTTGCAATCTTAAAGCTCTGGAAACATGAATTGACCATGTTTGGAAGGATCCAAATATGCTGACATTCAACAGAAAATGGTAACAGATTTTTACTTTATCATACGCAGTATAATAAAGTATTGTAACCGTGCCGAAAAAAAATTGAGATTTTAGCGGAAATACGTCTTTTTGGGTCCCCTGAACATTTCTGACCAAGGTACAAAAAAATTTCTGTGTGTGTACCCGATTTTTGTTGAGACGATTCCGGAGAAATTACTAAAGGTATCGGGACGAAAGTTCATATTTAGAAGTTTCATGACTAATCTTAGAGCTGAAAAGCTTTTGGTTCAAAAGGGCCCAAAGGAACTGATAGTTTATTCTAAGCCCTTTTCAAAGATTTTGCAAATGAGCCGCCATTTCTGTAATTTCGTCAAAATAGTTAAATAATAAATTAAAGTAGAGGAAATTTTGAATAATTTATGTTTATGACATTTTTTGGTAAAATTCATAGTTTAGCTGCAAGTGCAAATTCTATTTGATCGAAATCGGTCGCATCTGCATTAATATGAAACTACATAGTAGCCAGGATTTTGACAAATATTTTTTTGTGTTGTCACATTCGAAAACAGCTGATCTCATCAGAGGCTGGAGAACCACTATTGAACGTTGCCGCTGTAGTGCGGCAAATTATAAAATACAAATTTCAAATAAAATAAGATCACCAATTTGATTGTTTGTTGATAAGAAATATCAACCCGTCTTTATATCTAATTCTAAAAACGATAAATTAAGAAAATTATAAATAAAGTATAGCCATGAGTGTAGTTTTATTTTAGTATGTTGGTAGGGATGTGTCATGAACAAATATAAATCTGCCAGAATTTGAATTACCTTTTTAAGGTGCGTTTTCATTAGTGATAATGGCAGTGGTAGCAGACGCCATTATAGTATTTCCAATACAAAATTGCTAGTGACTCATGTTTATGTACATGCAACCTAATATGTGTCATTATCACGATATGTAAGAAATACTATAATTTCGTATTCTACCACCGCCATTAGCTACCATTACCTACCAATCGGAACGCACCTTTAAATTTGACGTTTCGTCAAAGTGGTACCAACCTAGCATTTACTATACAGAAACCTTTTATTTTTATAAATACGTGTTGCTTAAATTTATAATTTAATAAAATTTAATTTAATTTATAATTAGATTTATATATTTAATTTATTTATTACATGTTAAGTTGATGTCGCTCCTGCCAAAAACTAGATAGCGCGACTCGCTCACATGCGACAGCGACATTCCGCCTTCGGTGACGCGCCGCATCACCGCTCGTCGCGCTGTTCCGTACTTTCGGCATTTGTGACATAAATAACTATTATTCTAATGACGTAGTGTAGGTAGTGTCAAATGCTGATGCTTTGACAATACCTACGATTTATCTCAATAGAATAGATTCTCATGCAGCTAAACTATTAATTTTATATATTGTATGATAAAGTCATGTGCCTGGCCACATCAGATTTTTATATATATATATTATTTATTTTTTGAAAGACCCTGAGTTAATAACATCTTGACCACGGGTAATTTTATTTATTAAATTTTGGTATTGTGCAAACTTATGCGAAAATATTGTAACTAATAATAATTATTGTAATAATGCCTACTTTATTTTTCTTTACATTTGTTTTTTTCATTTGTAAAAATAAGCCATAATTTCTAGTGCTCACCAGAATAAGTATTTATTTTCCAGATACGACCATAAACTCAAAAAGCTAAACAAATAATTAAAAAGGAACTGCTAAAGTTATAGAGTCATATTATAATATGACGCTATAACTTTAGCAGTTCCTAATTATTTGTATATGTAGTAGCTTCTTCTTCGATATATGATCTGATAGTACAGAGACAAAACTTTTTTAGTGATAATAATTCTATTTATTCTGGATAAAATTCAACTGAATCAACAATATAATATGTACCAATTATTAAATGGTCCAAAAATGTGGTTCATTATATAGTTCTAAAACATAATAATAGTAATTATTTATAATCTTAAGAATTTTTTTAATTTAAACCTTTGATCTAGGACATCCACAAATCGTCCTTGAAACGACTACGTACTATCAGTATGTTATACTCTCGTCACGTACTGTTGAAAGAACAAATTGGTTATTAGCACAAACTGTCGCAATTGACGCTGTCCCGCTATCGACAATATAAACAGTTCGAAAAAGATTAAAGTCACGTATTAGGAAGTGATAGTCATAAATAAAACATCACAATAGACAATGGACTTGATATATTGGAGATAATGCTGTTTTCGTGTTCTAGCGTTGCGAAGACACGTGCTGCCTTGCTCTATCGGCGTATAGCGCGTCTCGGCACGGCTCTGCTGTGGGAATTAAAAAGCGCCTAATAAACAAATTTATCAAACGGTTTCACAATTTGCATTATCCGTCGTCAGACAATGGCCACTTTGTGTCGGAAGGTGCGGATCGGACGGAGCGAATCGCTTTTTTGACGGCTCGACTCTCTGCGAGGATTACCGTTCCTGGTGCCCTATCAATGGCACGCTTTGTTTTAGAACCGCCTAATGATGTAATTCCGAGGCATGTGTATGTAGAACAAAAAAGTCCAAATATGAACGGTTATTGAATTAATATACGTGACTTGGCTGGAACTGCAGCGTTTCCGCGTCAGATAGAAGACATCAAGGACAATACATTGTCGTAAGTTACAATTGAATCGGTGAGTGGAAGAACAGAATAAGTCCGAATCAGGCGTTTGTGACAAATTTAAAAAAAAACTGTATGATTCGGCAGCTGTGTATTTTACAAATTTGGTAAGCACAGAAAAGTTGTACTAAATTTCATTTGCAATTATTCTGGAAGTAAATTTTGGTTCAAGAGGTAATAATAAATAAGCAATTAGATAAAACATCGGTCGCACTAGTTCTGTTTTGAATTTTTTGAATTAAATATTTTGCAACCATGTGAAGTCACTGGCGTTACTATCGTTCATGCAACGTTTATTGTTTCTGAGATATAACCTCAAACTTATGAATTTGAAATAGAACACCCTGTATATTTTGACATTTTCTGTTACAGTGTTCATTATTATATCAAAAACATCTAAAAATTAACAAAAACCTTTATTACTTAGGTCTAAAATTTAGAAAAGAAAAAATAGATAACAAAACATTATTACATTTTCTACTGCAACTACTCTAGTTGGTTTATAAGGATTCTCAGCCATTGACAAGAACACGTTGTTAAAAACTTGAACAGTTTATTTTTTTGTTGTTGTAATTTTTTGTTATCATATTTTCTTTGTTAATGTTTAGCCTAGGTAATATAAGTTGTTGTTAATTTCTAGATATTTGTGATAAAATACTGTAACAAGCGTATAGTAACATTGAATAGGCAACGGAAGACTGTATAACAGAAAATTTCAAAATATACAGGGTGTTCTATCTCAAATTCAAAAGTTTGAGGTTATATCTCAGAAACTGTCAACGTTGCATCAACGATAATAACACCAGTGACGGCACATGGTTGCAAAATATTTAATTCCAAAATTTCGTTAAATTCGGTCGAGCCGTTCCGCAGAATTTGCCACTTATATTTCATAACCTTCAATTGTCTTATTCTCAAAATTCTTCTTATGTAGGGCCATAAAAATATTATGGTACCATTAAAACATTAAAACACCTATCAAATTCACTAAAAAAATTAAGGCTTGTCATTTTAAAAAAAATGTATACGATCATCTGTTAAAAACAACCGCGCTCCTGCAATGAGTGGAAAAGCAAAGTATGTCCTGGACTTATTCTGTTCTTCCAGTCAATGCGTGAAGTACGGTGCTTCTACGGTAGTACTGGTAATATATATAATTATTTTTTTCATGTTTTCGAAAAGATCGAGAAAATTTTATACATAATGGCTATCTTAGTCTAAAATGTAAAATTTTGGACTTATTCGGTTCTTCCACACACCGATTCAATTGATGTGGTAGGTATTTAATATCAATGGGTTAAAGAAGGAGTAATACATAGTTTGTTTATATACACATAGACATATTTATACCATGTGAGAATTACTGTTAAAAATATTAAATATTCTTTTGTACACTGAAATCCAGAATATCATAGCAATGCTGAAAAAAGACTTCATCATCATGTTAATATTGCAAGCATCCAGCACCTGGACATCACTGAATCGACAAAAAGGAAACTCTAGTGATGGAAGGAAGCCGTTTGACCAAATACAGTGTTAACGTATTTTAAAGCTGTTATTAAAAAGCGAGCTGAAAAACGTCCAGAATTTCCAATATTTTGGAGAAATGTCCAGACTCTAAACAATAAGATACCAGCAGAACTTTTTTTTAATATTCTCTTTTAATTTCGGATATTTATTCTAACCCAAACATTACTAATGCACTTTAAACGAGAAAGTTAGTCAGTCTTTTTTTCTCTTAGCCATTTCTTGAATCGCGTCAACCCTGTTAGAGTTGTTAAGATTTTTTTTTGTATTCAAGGTTTTCTTATGACGCAAGGTTTTAAAAAGTTAACGTAAAATGTAAAAAAAATGTGATTTTGGAATTTGTGAGAATATATAGCGGCTGAACCTGATCCCAGCAAACTTCAAAAGGGTCTGAAAGAACTTTTACCCAAACTCCTGATAGTTTATCCACTTGTCTTTGAAGCACTGTGATGAACGTCTAAAATTCGAGATTAAAACTCGTCATTATGCTGGCCTGAAATACCCAAATAAAGTAAAACGAAACTGCTGTAACACTATCTCTGATTCTTGGAGATAATATTTGTTAATAGAATAGAAGGAAACACAAAAGAAAATCATTCTAGAGGAATAAGAAAGGACGCTAAAAAAGGAACAGAATAAAAAGTTGCGCCAAGAATCTAGTAATTTTTTAACATCGTCCTTTATCAGGGAAAACTAGTGACATCATAATGTAAAATATTAACAGGTTTAATTTACTTTATTTATTTTTTATAAATACCCAAAGTTGTGTTTGTATTCAAAATTAAATGCAGCAAATTTCTGAAAAACTAGGAAACTGGAACCCAATCTTTCGGTATTGTGGCTCACTCCAGGTCAGAAAGTACTGAAAAGTTCAGGATAAAAACGGAAATACACTCTTGCAATATTAATAAGTTAGTTGCTTAGGTCAAATATGATAGAATATTAAAGTTAGATTACCCGAGATTACCAGGTTTACCAGATTTAGGTTTTGATTAAATTGTAGAAACAACTGTGGAAACTTTTTACATTTCTAAAAGTTTATGTTGACCTCGCTAATGGAGAGCACTGCTACTAGGAAAATAGTATTATGGGTTTCGTATTGGGTATTATCTTGACAGTACAAAGTAATAATGTCATAATATTATTATTGCAATAAAAAAAATCGTGCAAAGTTTTCAGACGTCTTCTAATATACTGTGTATGCACCTTACCATCCAAGAGCATTCGAGACGAAGTTTGAGCAAACTAAACTAAAATAAAGTGTTTATAACCAACGGACTGTTACAACTTTTAAAACAGCCCGACCGACATACACACCAGAACGTCGGATAACTGAAAAATAATGGGGCAAACTTCTGCCATAACACTAATCACATCTCAAGTGTTTTTCCGTACCAATATAAAGCTGTATACCGTCACAAAACCCAACCCCCAGCGATAACAGAAGTAAGTTTTCGTCTATCTTATCCAGGTGTTATTTTTTCCGTATCTGGGACGGAGGCATTCTTGTAAATAAGGGGTTAATTACAAACAAAAAAAAGCGCAGCGCACAAGTAGTAGTAAAGTCAGTAAGCCGCTGCAGGGAAGCCGAGATAATAGAAGAGTTAAATCGCGCACTAAAAGGAAGTTTGTTGAACAAGTTCGATCTTAAACGTTCGAGCTGGTGTTCACTTGCTCCCTCCCTTAAGGGAGGGGGAACGGGCGGGGGTACGGGAGGGGGAAGGGGTGGTTGACGATAGTGGCAGTAGTTTCTCCACTAGGACCCTGAGAGCTGGTCCCATGACAGCTTCACAAAGACGACAGGGCTTACCGGATTAAACCTTTGTTTTAACACTTTACGGTTTCATATACTTGTCAAAGTCTGTTGGAACTTCGACGATCCAGATTGTCTCCTCCTAGATCGGAACCTCCCCCCCCCCCCACTTCTTCCCCTATCCCCGGAAAGGTGGCGTTGGAGGAAATTACAATTTCAACTTTTTCAAATTACTTACCGCTCGGTTTGCGGCCGAAGAGCGCCGACGTAATTTTGTATAACAGTTCGAGTGCCGGTGCAGTTCTTCTTCCGCGAGAAGATGAAATATTCTGAATCCGGTGCATAAAGTCCGGAGGCGGTATCATCAAGTCGAAAGTTTTATGAGCTCGCGCGATTGCTCTGTCATCCTTGGTGGCTTATGGCGTTTGATTTTTATCGAATCGCCCCTACGTGCCGAGACGGCTTAATTCAATGGCGAACGGAGATGGTATGGTAAAAGATATTTCGGAGACGTAGATGTGACGCGATTTAGGAGTGTTTCGCAAGAAATGCTGGTGGAAGATGTATCTAATGTATCTTAACTGTAATGAATTGAAGAGTTTTATGAACAGTACTATAATTCTTGCAAATCTGATTTGTAAATTTGTGTGAATTTGCAAATTTGTGTGTGGGTGTGTATGTCTGTGTACCCGATTTTTGTCGCGACGATTCTGGAGAAACTACTAAAGGTATCTTGACGAAAGTTCATATTTCGAACTTTCATGATTAAACTTAGAGCTCAAAGAAGTTTTGTTCAAAAGGGCCCAAAGGAAATGGAGGTTTACTCTTAGCATTTTTTAAAGATTTTGCAGACGAGCCGCCAGTTCTGTCATTTCGTCAATATAGTTAAATAATAAATTAAAGTAGAGGAAGTTTTGTGTAATTTATGCATAGCAGTTGACTCTGTTGGTCGATCACCGCTGTGTGAATTATGTATATACTATAAATAGTTTAGTGAAGCATGGTGAAGCGTTCGCAGTTTTTATTCGAACCAATGTAAACCCCTCTACAACCATTAAACATTCTATTAGATCGAGATCGCTCGTATCTGCATTACAACTGGTTTGCCAGGATTTGACAGATATTTTTATTATATTGACAGTATTGTCAGTATTGACACTGCTATATAGTATGATAAAGTCATGTGCCTGGCGACATCAGATTTTTTACGAAGTAAATGTACTTATTTGTTTTATCAATTCTTTAAAAAGTTACAGCCAAGTGAAATAGTAATAAAACAAAGGATAACTTTTCAAAAAATAAGCTTCTGCCTCAGAATGAATCTCCTTTCTAAGGGAAAGAAAATTTCAATTGGATTTTTTTTGTTCTTTTGTTCAGTTTCTCAATCAGTTTGCCAGTTCCCAAACCGACGGCAACAGCAGATTGTCAACCTCTGAGGAGGAATTTGTACCATTTCAACCCAAAATGTTCAACTTTGCTACCCAGTGAGATCTAAGTTACTGAGACCATAATGTTGTTTTGTTTATTTTGTTAAATGAATTCTGATAATGGACATTTTGCAAGAGTAAACTTTCAGTATCATAAATTTCTTAAAAGAGTCTTAGGAAAAAGTAGTGTTAAATTTAATTGCATGGTCAAATGTTAATTTGGAATGTTGTATCTCAAAGCTCTTGCAAGCTGGCAATTTAATTTTTTAAATGGAATTAAAAAATATGTAGGAAAACATTTTGTATAATTTTGACTCACTTAACAGTACAAGGAGGTCATTGTCAAATTAAATTGTCAATAATTTGGTATTAATCATAGATGTTGACTTTTAAGGACATACGATAGAATCAAATACAAATTACAATTTGAGGCACAGCATTTGAATTTGATATCTGAGCGTTAAACTAAATTCCAAACAACTTTTCTCTATGGATTATTTGAATTTAACTATGAGAAACTGATATTTACTAATTATCAATTTCTTGTTTTGCAACCGGCCTGTATGATAAATATGCCTGAACATGAAGCCAGAAGTTCAGCTGAAACGCAAACATTGAGTATTTTGATTTTAATCGCGTTTTTTCGTTTTCCTGTAAAGCAATTTTATTTTTTATTCGTGTTTTTTTTAATACACTTGACAATTGACGTATATCTGTATAGACCAGTAACTATTTTATGTAAAACCATTCATCTTCATGAGCAATTTTCACCGATAATATTAAAAAGCACTTTTATTTAAATAGGTATATTGTTTCAATTAGAGGGCAAAAGTATTTAATCATATGGTAAATTGGAAAATATATTGTTGAAAAGTTCCAAGTTGTTTTAATATTATTTAATTAACACAACTTTTTATTTTAATCGTAGTTTGCATGATTTTGACTTATAAAATATTTTTACTTAAAAGCACACTTTGCAAAGGCCTACATAGACCCTACATGGCGAATTTGTTTGTAAGATTGAAGTTCTAACATTATTAGGAACAGACTTAACAACGGTGTTTGCAGTTCAAATGATATGACATAATTCTCTTTTGATTCTAAGTTCTAAGTTTCTAGCTTTGATTTAGATTCACAAAACTAAAAAGCATAAACAACCAAATTGTTGATTAAACCTAGAATACATAATTGCTGTAAGTTGACGTATACGTTCGTTAGATGTGCATCCAATCCCACTTTGATCACCGGAAGCACAAGCATCGTGCATCCACCCATCTAAAAAAAACGGAATTTTGTTTACAGCCATAATTTTCCCCCTGACTGGAACCAATGCCACGTCCCTATACAAACGATCGCGCCAAATTGGCGTGTGCAATTTACGAGGCAACGAATAAAAAGGGAACAAAAGTCGAGCCTAAACTCCATAATTCACGAGGAATAATTACGCTCAGGCATTGCAGAGCAGTCTTCACGCATAAAAAAAGGGGGGCAGTTTAGAAACGTAAACTAATAAACGTCGTCGAAGCGGTTCGATATTTTTTTTTTAGTGCTACGAGAGGCCCATAAAAATCCTATTGTCTAGGAGACTCCCTCGCGCAACTTTTACAAAACTTTAAGTCGCGCTCACATAAGGATAAGGATGATTGATACCCAACCGTAAACTATTAAAACCGCCCGCGAAGAAATTCCGTTATCTTCGCGGCAGGGCCGTAAAACTGCGGAATAACCTTTTAAAATTTCAACGCTCGTATCATTAGGACAGTAAAACTTTATATAATAACGGAACTGCGCAGGGCCGGCGCCTCCGTATGAATGAGAAATATACAGAAAAACGGCGGATGCCGGTTTCGACAGCTAACATCTTCAGTCTAATTTTAAAGGTAGTATAAAAGTCGTAAAAGTTTAATAGTATAAAAGTCTTACGGTAACATTAATTAGGTATGCATGTATTTTGTGTTTAGACATAGTCTGGATCCCTAGGATATTTGCTTTTTTAACCACAACGCCAAATGGGTATGCCGGATAATCCAATTGGTTTTAGTATTTGGTTGTAAACTTTTAATTTGTTCTGTTCTGAAAATTTTTAGTATCTACTTTGTTTCTTTATTTCTTTCCTTATTTCCTTATTTCCTTATTTCCTTCGTTCCTTCTTACCTTCTTTCCTCCTTTCCTTCTTTCCTTCTTTCCTCCTTTCCTTCTTTCCTTCTTTCCGTCTCTCCTTCTCTCCTTCTCTCCTTCTCGCTTTCTCTCCTTCTCTCCTTCTCTCCTTCTCCTTCTCTCCTTCTCTCCTTCTCTCCTTCTGTCCTTCTCTCCTTCTCTCCTTCTTTCCTTCTTTTCTTCTTTTCTTCTTTCCTTCTTTCTTTCCTTCTTTCCTTCGTTCCTTCTTTCCTTCTTCCCTTCTTCCTTTCTTCCCTTCTTCCCTTCTTTCCTTCTTTCCTTCTTTCCTTCTTTCATTCTTTCCTTCTTCCCTTCTTTCCTTGTTTCCTTCTTTCCTTCTTTCCTTCTTCCCTTATTTCCTTCTTTCCTTCTTTCCTTCTTCCCTTCTTTCCTTCTTTCCTTCTTTCCTTCTTCCCTTCTTTCCTTCTTTCCTTCTTTCCTTCTTTCATTCTTTCCTTCTTCCCTTCTTTCCTTCTTTCCTTCTTTCCTTCTTTCCGTCTCTCCTTCTCTCCTTCTCGCTTTCTCACCTTCTCTCCTTCTCTCCTTCTCTCCTTCTTTCCTT
This sequence comes from Melinopterus prodromus, assembly GCA_964023965.1. NCBI lineage: Eukaryota > Metazoa > Arthropoda > Insecta > Coleoptera > Scarabaeidae > Melinopterus > Melinopterus prodromus. The sequence continues at coordinate 11,353,126 of OZ030391.1, forward strand.
CTTTTCTTCATTTCTTCTTTTCTTCTTTCCTTCTTTCTTTCCTTTTTTCCTTCTTTCCTTCTTTCCTTCTTTCCTTCTTTCCTTCGTTCCTTCTTTCCTTCTTCCCTTCTTTCCTTCTTTCCTTCTTTCCTTCTTTCCTTCTTTCATTCTTTCCTTCTTCCCTTCTTCCCTTCTTTCCTTCTTTCCTTCTTTCCTTCTTTCCTTCTTTCCTTCTTTCCTTCTTTCCTTCTTCCCTTCTTTCCTTCTTTCCTTCGTTCCTTCGTTCCTTCTTTCCTTCTTTCCTTCTTTCCTTCTTTTCTTCTTTCCTTCTTCTCTTCTTTCCTTCTCATTATGATCATTATGCTATGCATCTTTATCAAAACAATTCGAGATAAAAAATAAAATGACAATCACAGAATAACTGAGTTGTCAAACTTCAAACTTCTATTGAAATTTGATTGCCTATTGAGTCAAAGATCGTGTTGTTACTAAAAAGACGTATGTGGTGTATTTTGATTAAGTACTGCTAGAATTAAAAAAAGGCGGGTCAATTTATTCTAGGTTGTGCTTAAAAAGATCAAATTAGGCGTTCATTTTTTATAGGGTTGTAGCGAATCTTTGCGGAAGCGGATGCGAATGCGAAAGCCAAATGGTCGATGTCCGCGGAAGCGGAACTGAAAGCGGAAGTAGAAAGAACATTTATTACGGAACCACAAAATCAAAATAAAACTCCAGCAAAACGAACAAAACATAATAATTAGTCTACATTACAACAAAACAACAACAACAGTCAATCCATAAAGTGTTATAGAAAATTATATTACTCAGTTTCCTGTTGTGCATGAAGACTTATGAAATTGTGTTATTAAATAAAACACCAGAAAATGTTATTGCCATTCCGCCACCCAACTTAAAAACGGTACAAACATGCCAAAAAATAAACAGAAAACTTTAGCGGCATCCAGTTGTATCAATCGTAATCACCAAGTTGGAAATCTCTTATTTTCTTTGTCGGCACCGGCGGCGTCGTTACAAACTCGCCAACCCTAACTTCCGCAATAGATGCGTTTACAAAAGGACGGATGCGAAAGCGGAAGCGGAACTGAAGAAGTAAGCGAAAGTTCCGCGGTTGCGGAAGCGGGTGCGGAATTCCGTTACAACCCTAATTTTTTCGTGTAGGTTCCAGAATTTTTTTGTTGGTAAAGTTTGTCTGTTACAGTGTGGTATGTTTGTTTTTATATTGTTTTTACAGGAATGAAAGATTAAAGTTTGACACAATTTTTCGATAGTTCGTTAATTAAAATTTTCCCTATTAACTATGATTCTAAAGAGTAATATTTAACTGGGCATTCAGTGATAATGAGGTTTCTCTAACGGGTAAAGGTAGTCCCAATTGTATTTTAGGAATAAAAGATCTTGGTTTTCCTTTTAGTGCATTGTTTGATATCTAAGCCTTGCCAGTACCTGCTGTAACTCATAATGTACTTGGAGTTGCCGCTTTTTTGCGAAGTTTTTGTATGAAATGGCTGTTGTATCGTAGGTATGTTCTATCCGTATTCGTTTGGCACGATGTACTCAATATAAAACTGCTGGTACCTCATAGCTTATTTTCAGGTCTGATGATGCCCACAAAGTTGGGTGAAAGTACTTACTAATTATAAAAAAGCCATACTAAAAGGAAAACCAAGATCTTTTATTCCTAAAATACAATTGGGACTACCTTTACCCGTTAGAGTAACCTCATTATGATTCTAAATATTTTAATATGTTACTACTGGAACCATAAGCCTATCGATTGATATTGTTAGTCTCATTGACTGCAATTGTTGTTTCTAAAATACTGTACAACTGAAATATTGAATGACTGGACTATACAGTATGCGCCGTAGTCAGAACGGTTGTCGTGGGTACCAAATCAACACGCTTTGTCACATCTCAAAGCTTGAGTCTGTGACAAAGTGGTTTGTTATTCAACATTTTTTTGTTCAAAACTGTCTCCACAACAAGTGGAGACATTATGAATAACGCAATAATACCAATAATGAATTTGATGACTATTAAAATGAATTTAATTCGCAAGTAATTCGCAAGAGTCCTGAGACCGGTCCTGGTCTGGAGACATCGCAGTATAAAAGCCGGAATAAAGGTCGGAAATCGTCCGTGTCTATTTTTCCGCATTCGCGGGTATTTTTATTAATGCCGGCGTGTACAGTGGTTTCTCCGATGATGGCCACCGTAAAATTCGAACGCCCTCGAAATAAGAGTTTCGCGGATTTATCGCGAACATGAAATCTTCGGCTTCGCGGCGGTATCGCATGCAGCTTTATGCGATTTTCGACATTTTATTTCGGCATAAGTGCAAGCACCGTGGCGGCATCGGCATCGACTTATTTGCCAAGTACGAAAGTACCTATACCCGATTTGACCCAAATTTTTCAATGTCTGTTCTCATTGCTCGCCGTTTTATTATATCTATAGCGTAACGCTTCAGTCCTAAAACAATTCGTTCTATATACGTATAAAGGCGCAATTCATATTTTAGGTCGATCTCACCATTAACTTGATGGAAACGTTTCGGTTTTTTGTTACTAAATTTTATGTTTGTTTGGTAAAGGCAGGTTATTACCATATAATAATAATTTTAAGTTTATTGCATTCACACAATTTCCATTTTATACATTACGTAAAGGTTACTAATGTTCTCCTTGATATTATTTGGGGTTATCTTGTGTCAGTAGGTATTAAGATGGGTCATTTTAATAATATTAACACTTTATTCTCTGATCAGAAACGGTTACCTGGAAACAGTGGCCCACGAATATAAGAAACACCCCTGCATTTATTTTTCAATATTATCAAATATTATTTTTATCTTCTGTTCGTTCTTTGACGGTAAATTTTTGAACTTTTAGGTATAACCACTTAAAGTTAGGCTTTTCCCAAAATGTGCCCTGTTCTATTACTTATATGTTGTAAGAGTCGTTCGGCGATGGATAGTCATCATTAAGGACCACCATCTCAAAATCCAGACCAAAAACTGATCCTAGTACAACAAACAATGTTTGTGCAGCTCTTTGCCCACTTGCTAGCACCTAAGCAAGTGACCCCAGAGCCTGCCAGCGCCTCCTTAGGCCTTACTGCACCCTAATTAAGATGCTAATGGTATGATGCCAAATCTTATTTATTTTATGTATCAAAATTTTAAGGCATTATGGGAAAGTTTGGGTAACGCAGCATATTATGACATTAACAGCAGTGGTTACCCCTTTTGTAAGTAGTCACATTAACGTTCTTGCATGTTCTTATGGGGCTGTAGCGGAGATGGTAGCTTCCACGAGGGGATAAATACGCTCAGAGCGTTTTAACAATTACTTTATTTTCTTGTCGTCTTACATATGTGTGCTTCTTAATAACTACTTGATAACTAACTTGGTATACAAAATACTTTAATCCTTTATAGTGACTCTCCACGGTATTGGGTTGTAGCCGACCTTCCTTGTGTCGACTTATGTTTGTTGTTTTATCGTTGCACGTAGTACAAATGCTGTCGATTAAACTGTTATCACTTGATAGCTTATGGTTCTCGTAGTAACATATTAAAATGTATTGAATCAAAGTTAATAGAAAAATTTACAATTAATGATAACACATCAACAATTGGACCTGTCACACTTTAATTCTGCATTCCTCAAACTGCTGACAAAATTAGCCATCAAGAGGATTCGGAAATCTTTACATTAGAAATGTCCGCTCCAATGTCAAATGGTTTTTTGATTACTGCCGGTTGACATTACCGTTCTTTTGGCAATTCCTATGCAGCATGTTGCTCTAATGGTAAAATTTCAGCGTAAAATTTTACAGGAATTAGGTTCAATAGTAATATGACAGTTACTTCAATAAATACGCACCAAAGTCATTGGAATGGTTAGCAAGCAATATGTTGGACAAACTACTGCATAATTTAAATGTTTTGCCCTACAATTTGAATAGAGTTTATACAAGACTATTAATTCAAATGAAAACTCGGATTTTGATATTCCTGCGATCGAAGATTGGTCAAGTTTTCTTCAACTAAGCAATACAAACAAAGTTATTAAGAGGCTGGTTCAACCTAACTTCACGACTCCTCTGGTTGGTTCTGGTGGTCCCCTATTGGTCCAATTATTCAAACTGTACGATGCTCCTATGGGAAAACAGCATGAAGAAGTATTCCAATATAAATTAGGAGATTATACATGTCAATTATTAGGTTAGGTAGCAGAATATACATACAACCAGTGCTGTCTTATCTATTCTAATACCAGAGAACTGAAGCTCCAACTATGGTATAATACAGCTCATTACGGGTTTTGTAATTGGATTTAAATTACATTACGGAAAATCAAAGTAACTTACGTACTATTTTGTTGATCGAAGAGGATTTCTAGACAAGAGATGTGATGACTAATTTTCCACATTATTCCACATATTTATAGTACGTCGGTTTTTGCAGATCTTACTTCATAAACCGTAGACAAATGTTGAAGTTATATAAATATATACTAAATATCTCAAATTCTCAACAGAGGTTATGTCAGGTTATGTCGACAATTTATCACAGTAATTTTTAGAGTGGCATATACCATTGGCCCGCAAATAAGGCTTTGTGATTGGCACATTGGCACATTGGCGGAGCCTGGTTACGTGTGCAAAAATAAATTGAAACTGTGTTAAAAGACTTTAGAACGAATAATGTTGACCGCACGTCGGCGCAAGTCTATCTTGTTCTAAAGTAGCTTTAGCGAAAACGTCGACATCCCCACACAAAGACCAATTCTCGACTGATTTTCAAAACTCACCAAAAACAGCTAAGCTGTTGTTGATCAGCTGTTGGATCTCCCTCTTAACTGCTGGATGTGTCTCAATCGTTACTTCAAATTTGTCTTTCAGGGGAAAGACTCTGCGATTGCAATATACTTAAAGCAATGTTATTAGTAAATTATGGTTTGTCCAGTATACATACGATATACAGCATTGCAGGATTTATTTTTAGCGATGATTTATACCCTGTTCATTCTAGTAAATAGCGTGACGAGCGGGGGGGCAACTTTCAAATTCAGTTCTAAGAAAAACCGCAGGAGCAAAAACGACTTAATTAGCACATCAAGATCAGAACATCATTTAAAACTCTCGATATTCAATTCTGATGACTTAGCTCCGCAAACGTGACGTTCCACACGTTACATTTATAGAATGTTGTTTAGCATTGGTGCGTTTTTTCTCCCCGGTAACATAAATTCTAATTTAGGTTTCTATGATTTCTGTTCACTATTGCGAGCGAATCGAAAAAATGCACCAACCAGCATCCTGACATTTATCCTGTTGCCGCAAGCCGCATCATAAATCACCGTTTCATGTTGTTGCCGTGCCTCAGACGCTATTGGCAGTCACTCTTCTCGTCCATCCGGTCGGTGTTTCGTCTTGTTACAGCCGTTGTGTGTGCGTGGCGCGCTAATAATAATTATATAAATCTCGGGGCAATGTCACGACACATGTAATTGCGTACTAGCCGGGCTCGATTAGATACCGCGTGGCATTATCCAGTTAACCTAGGTCGAGAGATCGGTTATTTTCTTTTACGTTCGATGCCCACACAGTGCTCGCGGCTCTCCGCTGTGCTCGGCTCAACCTCTGGAGTTCAGCCAAACGACACATTCCGAGCACAACGGAGAGATACCGATACACTGTTCCCGATGCGTTGTATACAAACACTGCACCGATCGAACGCCGCTTTGTTTGTAAATAAAGCGGGTATTTTAAATACTACTGGAATTTATTAACAGGCGGCGTCGTCAGGTGCCTTTCAAGCGAGAAATAGCTTCAAATGTTGCTTCGAAACAACAGATGCTGTTAAAGTTTTTTTTTTCTAATTTCTGCTTGGCTATACAAGATTTAGTAAAAAATGGTACACTTTGCTCTTTCGTTTTGCTTTTATAATCGGAGACGCAGATTTTTTTTTGAAAATCAATCAGGCTACAATGGTTTTTGGGTGATATACCATCGGCATTACTTGCGCTTTGATGGCTATCTTACAACTCTCACTAACTATTCCCGGCAGATTTCCGGGACTAACAGCTTTACGTGCCTGCCGAAACACGGCGGAATGGGATATCCAGGTATCTATCGATGGGTGCGAAACGAGTTATTCTGGTCAATAGAGAAATGCGCTACGAGTACCCTTTTTGCGGGAATGGTATTTTTTTTGGGAAAATTAAATTCCAAATTGCTAAGAGAGAAAGAAGAAATAGCTTCAAATGTCGACTTGGTTGCTTCGAAACAACCGATGCTGTTAAAGCAGTTTTTTCTTTTTGAATTTTAGTTTTAAGTATACAAGCTTTAGTGAAAAATGGTACACTTTGCTCTTTCGCTTTGCTTTTATCATCAGAGACGCAGATTTTTTTTTTTAAATCAGTCGGTCGACGATGTGTTTGGGAGATGTACCATCGATATTACTTGCGTTATGCTGGCTATTTTTTAACTCTCACTAACTATTCCCGGCAGATTTCCGGGACCAACAGCTTTACGTGCCTGCCGAAACACGGCGGAATGAGATATCCAGGTATCTATCGATGGGTGCGAAACGAGTTATCCTGGTCAATAGAGAAATGCTCTACGAGTACCCTTTTTGCGGGAATGGTATTTTTTTTGGGAAAATTAAATTCCAAATTGCTAAGAGAGAAAGAAGAAATAGCTTCAAATGTCGACTTGGTTGCTTCGAAACAACCGATGCTGTTAAAGCAGTTTTTCTTTTTGAATTTTGGTTTTAAGTATACAAGCTTTAGTGAAAAATGGTACTTACACTTTGCTCTTTCGCTTTGCTTTTATCATCAGAGACGCAGATTTTTTTTTTGAAAATCAGTCAGTGGACGATGTGTTTGGGAGATGTACCATCGGTATTACTTGCGTTATGATGGCTATCTTTTAACTCTCACTAACTATTCCCGGCAGATTTCCGGCAACAATAGCTTTACGTGCTTTCCGAAACACGGCGGAATGAGATATCCAGGTATCTATCGATGGGTGCGAAACTAGTTATCCTGGTCAATAGAGAAATGCTCTACGAGTACCCTCTTTGCGGGAATGATATTTTTTTTTTGGGAAAATTAAATTCCAAATTGCTAAGAGAGAAAGAAGAAATAGCTTCAAATGTCGACTTGGTTGCTTCGAAACAACCGATGCTGTTAAAGCAGTTTTTCTTTTTGAATTTTAGTTTTAAGTATACAAGCTTTAGTGAAAAATGGTACTTACACGTTGCTCTTTCGCTTTGCTTTTATCATCAGAGACGCAGATTTTTTTTGAAAATCAATCAGTCGGCGATGCGTTTGGGATATGTACCATTGGTATTACTTGCATTATGATGGCTATCTTTCAACTCTCCTTAACTATTCCCGGCAGATTTCCGGGACCAACAGCTTTACGTACCTCCCGAAACACGCCGGCATGAGATATCCTGGTATCTATCGATGGATGCGAAACCAGTTATCCTGGTCAATAGAGAAATACTCTAAGAGAGCCATTTTGCGAGAGTATTTGGACCAATCATATCCACACGATGGGGATCAGTGGTCTTTTTTTGAGGAACTGAAATCTCAAGTTGATAAGAGATTATATCTCTATGGACCCACCACTCTTCCGGAGTAGACCTAATATTTGCGAAAATGAATCCAAAGTGAGAAATGAACAACCAAAGGCTTAAATATTGAATATTTAAAGCTTCGTCAAAATTTGATTCCTCGTAATTCCATTACGAGTTAAGAATAAGAAATAAAAAAAATCTGCATTCCATAGATTTCTATTTTAGCAAATTGGTTATCATGAAAAACGTCTTTTTCTATTTAACTGTTGTCATTTATATTTAAATAAACAAAATCATCAATAATTGTCGTGAAAGCGGAACGCATAGTAAAAAATTTGAATCAGGAAATAGTACATTATTCAATGAGCAAGTAATGTAAGCAATTTCTCACGAGAACGACGTTTGCAGCACGAGCCGTAGGCGAGTGCTGCAAACTCACGTTCGAGTGAGAAATTGCCATTGCTTGCGAGTGGAATACTATACTTTTGCTACGGCTATGAAATGAAATTTTATGAACTAAATTATTGCATATAGGGACGGCTGTATGTCGCTATGACGGTTTACATGATTTTGAAACATTAAAATTGTTTGGTGCTCTTGTCACTAAAAGGGCCATACGCACACGGCTAGTAGTTTAGTTAGTTTAGTAAGTTGCGCGTCATTTAGTGAATTTCTAGTGATTTTCCGTGCGCGGACAGTCAAGTGGTCATGTCCGCATACGGAAATTCACTAAATTACTGGCTACTATACTAAACTACTAGCCATGGGCCTGGGCTCTACGCACACTTTGTCAGACGTATGCATAGTGAGAAAGATGTCGTCAATGCTTTGACGATGTCGCTAAGCAGTGTATCAAAACACAATGGAAATGAAAAATCCAACCTGTGATTCTAAAGCCGTGAGAAATGAAACATTTCCCACGACTCGCGGGGTATGAGGAGCCAGGAATGAAATGTTTGCCATGTGTGTGGGGAATTGTTAGTATTACTTATCATAAGTTGCCATGATAATGAATGCATTCTTCAATAGGAGTAGAGAAAAATTGTTTTCTAAAATAGATATGGCTCAGAACTGGTGAAATTATAGTTATTTCAAATGTCGGCTATTTTAACCAACTATTTTAGACACAAAAATTAATGAATTACAGTGATTTTTCTTGTAGTTCTGGGCATCAAAATTGAATACCCGATAAGTTTTTGTGTTCAGAATAATATCATAAAAATACCAAAGGAAAGACGTGTATAAGGTGCAATTTAAAATTTTGCAAGTGCTAAATAAAATATTTAAACAATAACTGTACTTTTACTTCGCGGATCTTTGCTTTGCGATCTGGATGCATGTCTCGTCGATCGTTGCTACATATCGGCCGCTTCTTTCTTCTCTGATAGATTGCAAGTTTCGTCGAGTGAGGCTTGAAAGGGAAGACTGTCACTTGAATGTAGAGTCTGATATGTAGCAAATATCGACGAGGCATGCATTTCGTTCTTCGTAAAATCAATTGATGAGACGTGCAGTAGTTCGTAAGATTGTGTTGGGTTGCATCATTGCAAACATAGTTGCAGGACGATACTTTCTATCTTTACGAGAAGGACTGATATCTTGTTTGTGTTTCATCTTTGCAAACCTTGATGCAACTTGCAATTTTAGAATGATTCTCGAAAGGAGAGACCGATATGTGGCAAAGATCGGCGAGACATGCATCCCGTTCTTAGTAGAAACAAAAGATGAAACATGCAGCGTTTGGTTTTGTTTGTTTTTTTGCATCTTTGCAAATCTTGTTGCTGGACAAAACTTGCAATCTATCGGTGACTCTTGACAGACATGCCGCAATTCTGAAATCTGTGTTGCATCTTTCCAAACCTTGATACAACTAGGAATCTTTTAGTGACTCTTGGAAGGAGAGGCCGATGTGTAGCAACTGTGAACGAGGCATGTATCCAGTTGTTCGTAGAAACAATTGATGAGGCGTGAAACAAACCTTGTTGTTGGACGACACTTGCAACGCATCTTTGCAAAGCTTGACGTAACTTGGAACCTAAGAGTGGCTCTTGAAAGGAAATAACGATATGTAGAAATGTAGCGATGAGAGATGCAACAGTTCTTAAGTATGTATTGCATCTTTGCAAAGCTTGATGCAGCTTAAAGGGACTCTTGAAAGGAGATACCGATATGTAGCAACTGTTGACGAGGCATGTAGTCTTAGTTTCTACGATCGATGAGACATACAGAATTTCTAAGCTTGTGGTGTGTTGCTCTTTGCAAACCTTGATGATGGACGAAATTTAACACAATTTATCATTTACGCAATTTAACAGTGACTTTTGACAGGAAAGACTGTCATGTTGCAACGATAGACGAGACATGTAGCAGCTCTTAAGTTTGTGTTGCATTTTTGCAAAGCTTGATGCAGCTTGGAAACTTAGAGTGTCTCTTGAAAGGAGAGACCGATATTGTAGCAACCTTCGATGAGACATGCAGCCAGTTCTTAGTTGCAACAATCGATTGGACATGCAGCTGTTCTTAAGTTTGTATCAATATTCGCAAACCTCGTTGATAGACCCAAGTTGCAATCTCAGAATAAATCACAATGAATAAAGGGATTTTAAACCGTTTCAAAGAAATTAAATTATCTGCACTAAAAAAGATAAGGAAATACATACTGTTAATGACAAAGCGATGTAATCTTTATTAACTTTTTGCTACTTGACTAAGAAATTTCCGGGAAATTATAATTACTTGATGACACCTGTATAATTACAGTCAATTTGTTTCTACATACACGAAGAAAAGAAAGAAACGGTCGTATAAGTTAGTAACAATTACACACTAAGGTGTGCGCAGTGATTGGCAATTTATTATCTCATTTGAATTACACGTAGCCATGAAATGGCGGACATTACGTCTCTTAGAAATTGAAGGTGGCATCGTTTACCGCCAGAATATGAAATAATTACGCGAGATAATTGCGAGAGAAGTGTGAAGTGAAGATCATTCCGCGAGACGCGGGAGCGCAGCGCGGCAATTTAAGATGCACCAATTTCAGACGCGACAATAAATTCCCAACAATGCATTCACGATATTAACACTCCCGACTTAGACTAATTGCTCGAGCAGATGAGCCGAGAGATAGAAAGGATAATTGCCGCGCGGCGGCGGAGTAGAGAGCTCTAGGATAACGCGTCCGCCCATATTTCACGGAGAGATGTTCCTAGAAATTTTATGAGTCATAGAAAACAATCACGACTGGTCGTTCGGTTGCTCGTATAACAGAGAAATGAAACATAACTAATTTTATGGATCGTTCGCAGTGCATAAAAACAGTAAAATCGGTGGTAAAGAGCTTTGCAGAGAGCCTATGACTCCATGGGCGTCTTTACGTATGGGCCAAGAGGGCGCTTCCCCCACGTCAATTGTACTTAGAAAAAATAATAATCGAAACTACTACCAATTAATAAACTGATTCCGTCTCCAGTATTAGTTATTGCCACTGTCAGCTTTGTCTGATTGGCTCTAGTTTTTGCGATGATTTTTCCCAGTTGTCTTTGGCATGAAATACAAAAAGATACAAAAAGATAGACTAATACAAGTTTATTTACAAATTTATTACATTATCACCCAAAATACAAGCTTCTTTGGTTCCTGAGAATGTAGAGTGATGGTGTTGGCAGTCTCATAGGAACGCGACTCAAGGGAGACACACACAAGAAAGAATCCTGAAACAATAACGGCTAAATATATTTTTTGTTTATTGATAGCAGCAACTCAGAATTCGATCATGATGATTTTAGGCTAATTGGACAGGCACAGCTATACACACATAAAAATTTTACGGAGTGAATTCGCACGTAGTTAATCGTACACAAAAAGGAGTGAAATTTTCTTCGAAAATCAGTTGATTGTATCTTAAAAATTGTTGTTATACATAATTTCGGAGTTAATTTAACTACACAGCAGGTAGTTGAAAATAGTTGATATCCGACAAGGTGAAAATTTTCACCGGCTCCAGCACGACGGTGTGAAATAAAAATTAACACCACCCAGGGTGTTGAAATAACTGAGAAAAGGAGAGAAAATACTTTTTTTTATTCATTCAAACTCCGCGTGGAGTGAACAATTTCCAAAATGGTACGATTTATTTCTAAAAGTGAAAAATTTGCCCTCTTGGCAACAACAGTAGGTACGTCATAACGTCGCCACGAAGGCGGTCGCTTCGCAGTTCGGCCACGGGACTTGTGCTGTAGGTTAGGAGTGAGGTTAGTTTTTGATTACTTGTAATATATTACATATTAGTAACCTATTTGGCATGGAGCAGTCTATTTTCATCTCCGTGTTAAATTACGAAAACAATAACGGAGAAATTTTAGGTTTCGTCGCATTTAATACGACAAGTATGTAACGACAGGTAGGTACTTGTGCGTTGTATATTACCCATTGGTTGTGGTCACAAGCTTTTATATTTTTGAACATTTCAGCTACATTATAATCATAGTGACTGTCATTGAAGATTGAGACGTATTGACCGCACCCTGTGCCAGGGGATGAGGTTTAATTACCAATTAATAAAATATATGTTCGTAAGTTTTACTTACTACGAATGTATCTGATAAGTATTAATTCCCATTTGTATTACAGTTTTCTTGTCTTAAAAATTAAGTATAGAAGAAGAAAACGCACATTTTACTATTCCATGAACGTCACGGCAAGTGGAAAGCAAAATTTACACCAGTTTTTCACCACGAATTCAATACATATGTAGGAGAAGTCACCAACAACTTGCCACAAAGGTACAGTGATACATTTTAAGCAATGTAAGATATATTTTCAAACAAAATAGTTATTGATATTGCAGCTTGAGACATATTTACCGCCTCCGTGTGCCAGGGGATGGAGTGACAGTAAAACTGATACATGTTTAGTCACGTAAGTATTATTTACTACATATACAACTGATACGCATTAATTTGGTTTTGTATTACAGGTTTCTTTACTATTAGAACTTAAAAAAGGAAGTGGAGCATTGCCTGTTGCAGTTGACAGACAAGACGGTGTACTACTGATTATTATTTATAGTATATTTATATGTAAGTATTGTGGAATAGATATAATATTGAACAAAATAAAGGATTGATATCTAAATTACATGAGTATTTAAATTAATAACTTTTCTGTGTTACAGTCACTGTCACTAAAAAACAACTAACTAAACTGTTGTTTCTTATTGACTAGTGATCAGAACACAGAAAACTGATTAATTGGCATATTTTTTATTTTTGCTGGCCCCCGCATCATTTCTCCCTTTGGTATAAATTTAACTCCGTATAGGATAATTTTAACACCCGCGCGGTGAAAACAACCAACTCCCTAAAGATTTATTTTCAACTCCTTTTCAAATAATAATAACTACAAAAGGAGTGAATGTACTCCCTAAAAATTCAACTCCGTCCGATCTAACTACATGCGCAAATGGTCGCGAGGGAGATCCATAGCGGTGTTGAATCGGTGTTAAATCCAACTCCGTATTTTTATGTGTGTATAATCAAAAACAGTAGTGTTGTCGGATCGACGTTTTATGCTGTGAAGAGTTTAATTGGCACAGTACGGAGTGGGGGACTGAGAAACGATTTGGATGCTCATGGCGGAATATGAACCACGCCAGAAGTTTTCTCCATTGCCGTTGCGCGCAAAAGCGCTGTGTTCGACTTTGTTATTTCATTATTAAAATTCTTCAGTACAACGAAAGAAAACGCGGCTTAATTTCACTACAAACCACAACAAACACGTCACTTGCTTCTACCAATTTACGTACAACAACAACTTCGACTCGTTACTGGGAACTACCACGTGGGTGATTACTAAGAAGGAAACTGCATTAAACAGCACCACTTCGTGTCGATATTAGACATGTCCCGTCGTAAAATAGATGGCGTGTAATGTGCGCACCCGGCCAAGAGAACTATCGAACACCCTGTGTCACCTCTCTATTCATATTGGTTTCTGTTCAGTGGAGTAAATTTCAGCTTAAATTTCAAACTCTTTGAAATTGTTGCATGTCGTTATTATTAGAGTTATTATTAGAATTATATAGTCGATTAACTTATTACACCTGGACACGTAAACAGATATTTTGACTTAAACCCGGCCAACCTAGTTCAAGTCAAGTAAAACAATTCTACAGGTGATCTGTTTATAAGATTACCTATATCTCAGAAAACTCATATATGTTATAAAAGTGAAGATATGATTTCCAGGATCCATGCAGGAGATTTCGAGACACCCAAAAAGTCATTACTTTCGGACATTTTTGAAAAAAAAATGTTTTAAAAATCCACTAAAAATAACGGAATTCTGATTAAGGTATTGTTTCTTTGTTGTAACCATATATCCCAAGAAATTGAACATGTAACTGATCTGAAAATTAAACCTTAGATTCTCATTTCTGTATCCTAGGTAGGAGAGTGGTAAATGAGAAATGGTATCAAAAAATATTGTTACGAAGTAATATTAAAATCTGGTTATCATTATGTGCCAATAAGTTTCATAAAATAACAAAGCCTATGACCCGAATTGCTCAATGCTTACAGTTTCAAAGTAGGGTGTCCAGACGCCGCGTTTGCACAGAAATTATGTGAACAACCTTATCATTAGGTAACCTAATTAATGGTAATGACGTCCTTAGACAATTGATATAAGTAGGCACATACCGGAGTATCGGGGAATTGGTATTTAATCTGTTTACAAGAAGGTACAAGAAGGCCTTCTCCCAGTGTGTCATTTTTTTGTTAAAACCCTTAAAACAGTTTTTTTAAATTCCTACTCATTGTACCTAGGCTACTAGTTTATATATACAAATGCAAGTGTTTCCGTATTACCATTTTCACACCAAATTAGGACTTCATAGGGACCAGACTTATTGGAGATGATTTCTTGATAACTTTTCACTACAAAATATCAACACTGAAAAAAAAGTATATACTTTTTTTGACAGCGAGAATCAGTGTAATTTTACATCCCAATTGTGTTTTTACATTGTTTTGTTTGTTTTACACTGTGATTTTACAAGAATTTGGCTGGTATTTGGCCGATTCTACTGTATTTTTAAATGATATATAGGGTAATGTGTAATAATTTTACATTGATTAAATTGTTAAATGCAGTAATTTAAAATAATTTCCAAAACTTTATTAAAAACTAAATATATTTATTTAATCAGCATGCCTTCTAGAAAGAAATCACACTCCATTATTATCTGTTTCTGACAATGTACAATATACATAGTAGCTAGGTACAGGTGTTCCGCATTTTGCTTTGTAGATCGTTTGAACATTATCTTTCAAGCTCTGTGTTTGTATGAAAACGTTCTATTTTAAAGCATAGTTTCTAAAGACGATGGAGTCTGTTGTTTGTCGTGTCGTTAATGAACTGTAAAGGTAGCACAATTCTTCTGCAGCGTGGCACACTACTTTAAACTTACTGCTACATTTTATAGTTAAACCTTGTTGCTTTGCTGATGTAGCACTACGTCGCGCCCAACTATGAGCGATGCCTTCTATTCGGAGAGACAGGGAGAAACGGAAAGACAACTAAAATACCAATAAAAAATATAGATCTGCTTATGAACGGCAATATCTAGAAACTGGGCATTAGAGAATAGTTTGAGATCACATACAAATCTTACGTAACAATACCACAATATATTCTGTTGCGGAATTTGGACTAAAACCATGATCGACCGTGTAGCCCTGCTGTTTTGACACCTATCTTGGTTTGCTTTGAGAATGCAGTTTCGAATCAAAACCGATCACATGTTACCATTTTTCCGCATAAACGAACCCTTCTTCTTGAAGTTTTCTTATCCCCCTTGGAAACTATTCTACCGACGCCTATGCCTATGACGATGCTATGACGGTGTCTGATCGCGTTCTCGCGTACGCAGGTGTTCGGGACCGTCTCCCTCGGAATGCCGAGACAAATTCTCATCCATCGCGGCTACCAGCAATTCCGAAGACCGAAGACGGCGGACGCGACATACAGAACCACTCACCGATAGATATTTTATGTGCGGGGATTTTTATTACACGGCCGACTGACGATGTGGTAGAATGATCGTCATTTGTGACTATTAGACATTGTTAAATGGCCGTCTTTACTACATATTTATAAATGTGTTCCAGTTGAATCGCCTTTTAGTACCTACCGGGAGAGATACAATCATTCTCGGGCCGCGCCACTTTATTTATACGACCCTAATGTAATTGAATCAATTTTGATGACTTTTATTCTACTGATGATTGCGCCCATCTCAGATCGTATCAGAGATATTATGGCTTATATTACGTGGGCAAGTTTCATTACTCGCCGTACACGGCAAACAACACAAATATACATGATAATAAAATTTGATTCTGAGGTTCTTTTAATAGCCTTGTGTCATAATAAGTACCTCATTTGGTAATAACTAACTTACTCGGTGGTATCAGGGCTGAAATATTTGATTGGTACTTAAATTAACATGTTTTTTATTCGTTCGAAGATTCTCCTAATACCAGTCTGCATGATGCAGTCTTTGGTCTGTTAAAATTCCCGTAAGATGTGGATTCAAAGGTCAAATGGAGAGAAATTAATATTAATTGTTATCATAGACTTTCTTCCAAGCATCTTATACATTTTTCTATATCTAACCATTGCTTCTTCATTCCTTTTAAAGACTTTGTACGCAGTTTGGTATACGAGTTTGTTAAATACAACTCCAGACCGCGACCTTGTCCACATTGGCATGTTGCCATTGTGGATGCACAGACCAAGTCAAGTGGGACAGTACACCAATCACTGCTGAATTCTTATGCTGATTGGGAATCTATGATGGCTGCATGCAGCTTCAAAGAAGAACTAATAATCCTGAATGATTTGCTGAAGTCTTTCAGCAAAAAGTGGCCGAGACTGTCGTCTAGTGTGGGTCTATTTTCTTCTTGAAAATAGGTCTCCTTTATTAGAAATGAAAGTTCATAGAAGGCAATATGTTGACATTGTAGAAACTGATGTTCTTCTCTTCGTACGACGCGATGGCTGAACCCCTTTCTTTTTATCAAGGAAAATGGTCACCACCACTTTGTTTTCTTTTTACTTCAACATAGAATTCAATATCAACTTCCTGCCAATGCACAAAATTTCCAAGATAAGGAGACTAAGTCTAGCTGACCATGAGTTCGTGAGGTCTCCAGCTCAAGTTTCAAGTTCCGTTATTGGGCAAAGTGTCCTTTTCTACGAACCTAGTTATGCGAGAGATGAATTTTATATGTAACTTGGGAGTGATTAGATGTCAGAAAATCTTCGGTCATTAGGAAAAAGGAGATTTTGAAGTTATTTTAATTCTGAAAACCTGTCGTGAAAACTTTTGTGCCCAGGGTCGCATCTAATGTGCTTGTCATATCTCATTTATATTAACTAAAAAAACGGTCTAAAATTGAAAAAAGAATTGAATTGCTTTTTAAACAAAAATTTACTTTTTTTTTCTAATACATGACTTCGTAGGAAATTTTTGAATCCGGATTTGTATTTAGGACGGAGAAATCAACCAGTTCTATACTAAGTTCCAATAGTCATTTTTGTCGAAAGGTTCTGATACGAGAAAATCTCTAAGATGGTTTGTTATTTAAAAAAAGAACTCCTTGAACACGTCAATTTTTAATTATCAAAATACGCATTTATGTAAAAAATTCAATAACCAACCATCAATTGTTACTGATTTATGACGTCATCGACATTTTTTTAAATGACTTATTTTTTCGTACTAATTTTGGTAGATCATTTAAATGTTTAATTGGAATTAGAAAAATTTTATAGCCTAACATAAAAACATTTTCTACCGCCCAAGGTTTTCGAAAAAAGTGGGGTGAAAGTGCAAAAGAAAGCTATTTTGGTATTTTTTACAACTTTATATCAGCTGAACTGGTTGTCCTAGAAACCCCAACCCATCGTGAACACCTTTGCACTTTTACCTGAAATCTCAAAAGTTTATTCTCAAATGTTTATGAATTATTTACAGCGATTCTTTAAGTGGGGTGCGGACGTCTCTATAAAAGAAACGTAAAAAAGCGCAATACCCTCACGTGATATGCAACTTTTGATTCGAATTTAGCGCAAATAAATCAATCCAAAATGCCTATTAGCTTTCCAGAAACAAAGAAAAGTTATCAATATTACCCTAATTTTCAAACGTCTTTTTCTAGAAAATTTTCCCTAAATTTCGTGAAATACCTTTAACACAATTAACAGATATATCAGTATCAGTAAAAAAAGATTGGGTAGCCATTCAAAAAATGTGTCGATGACGTCATAAATCAACAACAACTGAAGGTCGGAAATTAAATTTCATGTAAATATGTATAATTTAAATAAAAATCGACGTGTCAGAAGATTTTTCAAATAACAAACCGTTTCAGAAATTTTGTCTGTATAACTTTTTTGTCTTACTTTTTTAAAGCCCACTACATAAAAAGACTGTGTCAATACTTGTCTATTTTTCGAAAGCTTTTTATGATGACAGAAGTTTGACTCGAGTTTTATATTGAGTGCAACTAAATCTATCGAAAACGCTGCTTTCCATTCCCAAAGTCCTTGAAATATTTCTAAATTTCAGTCTAAATTTCAGTATCGTTTTCATCTAAAATTTAATGCGTAATTTAATCGGCTTAGGTACTTACTTGTTTACCAATATGTCTATCAAGTCTTGTAACAAAAGATTCCACTCATGCTTGGACACTAAGGTATATAGAGAAAACGCTTTTTCGAAAATCAAAATTTCATCAAGTTTATAAAATGTTGTCCCTATGGACCTAAATATACTACCAAACAAATAGGTGAATTAAAAAATATTTAGGACTCCCGCAGAAGGCTTTTTTTCAATTAAAGATTTAGTGATTTTCCTTTTTCAAATACAAAAAGTTTAACAATAACGTGTGACGTTACCATATACGAAAATATATTACTCTAATGCAACATTTAGATCGCCTTCAGTTTATTGAGATTCGATCCAATATTTAGAAAAATTATATTATAGTTTCTTATTAAAAAAATCTGATGTGGCCAGGCACATGACTTTATCATACAAAATATAAAATTAATAGTTTAGCTGCATGAGAATCTATTTGATTGAGATAAATCGTGTCTGCATTAAAATTAGACTAGTTAGCCAGGATTTGACAGATATTTTAATAGTCAATAGTATCAATAGCAGGTATTGTCAAAGCATCAGCATTTGACACTATCTACTGTCATCAGAATAATAGTTATTTATCTCAAGTGCCGAAAGTACGGAATAGCGCGACGAGCGGTGATGCGGCGCGTGACCGCGCGTCACCGATGGCGGAGCATCGCCGTCGCATGTGAGCGTGTCGCGCTATGTAATTTTCGGCAGGAGTGACATCAACGTTTTTGTGTTGCTTTTTGAGAAATACGTATTTAAAAAAATCTATAATCGTTATATTTCTCTATAGGAAATGTTAGGTTGATAACGCTTCTACGAAACGTCAAGTTTAAAAAGATAATTCAAATTCTGACAGATTTATATTCGTTCATGACACTGTAGATGTCACATCCGTACCAACATACTGAAATATAACTACACTCATCGCTATACTTTATTTACAATTTTCTCAATTTATCATTTTTACAATTAGATATAAGAACGGGTTGATATTTCTTATCAACAAACAATCAAATTGGTGATCTTATTTTATTTGAATTTTGTATTTTGTACATTGCCGCACTAGAGCGGCAACGTTCCATAGCGGTTCTCCAACTTCTGATGAAATCAGCTGTTTTCGAGTGTGACAACCATAGACATTTCTGTGGTGACAGCAGGCGGCAATATACTACTACACTTTCCTGTCAGTGTGACAGTTTAAATTTTTCTGTCAATGTGACAGTGTCCGTGTCAGTTTGAAGTAATAATTTTGCCTCTGTTGCAGTGGCGCCATCTAGCGGACTTTTTCAAATCACGGCTGTCGCGCCTGCTAGTTTCGTAAAACTTGGAACACCGACATCAAAGGTGCCGCCGGAAGTGTCGTATCTTGATATTTCTAATCGCTGGTGACAGCACAAAAAAATATTTGTCCAATATTTGTAAATCCAGGCTACTATGTAATTTCATATCAATGCAGATGCGATCGATCTCGATCAAATAGAATTTGCTCTTGAAGCTAAACTATTAATTTTACCAAAAAAAGTCATAGGCATAAATTATTCAAAATTTCCTCTACTTTAATTTATTATTTAACTATTTTGTCGAAATTACAGAAATGGCGGCTCATTTGCAAAATCATTGAAAAAGGCTTAGAATAAACTACCAGTTACTTTCGACCCTTTTGAACCAAAAGCTTTTCAGCTCTAAGTTTGGTCATAAAACTTCTAAATATAAACTTTCGTCCCGATACCTTTAGTAGTTTCTCCGGAATCGTCGTCACAAAAATCGTTTACACACGCACACACACACACACAGACATTTTTTTGTACCTTGGTCAAAAATGTTCAGGGGACCCATAAAGACCTATTTCCGCTAAAATCTCAATTTTTTTTTTCGGCATGATTACAATACTTTACATACTGCGTATGATAAAGTAAAAATATACATAATTGTTGATAATAATAATAATAATAAAATGCACATTTTTAAAGAAAATCAAACTTTAGGCCTCCTGCGGGAGACTTAAATATTATGCAATTAAAAATTATGCAACATGGGCAACTTTTTACCAACTTGAAATTTAGAATTTAAAAAAAAAGAAAATTCGATATGACACCTATCATCTTTTTATAATGAATTAATGTAGACGAAGTAATGGAACTACAATAACAACTGAATATTTAACGACGTAATGGGTCTGTGCTGAATTAACATACAGATTATACTCGTACATACTGCAAATGCACAGACCGAGCTGTAGTCATATTAAGTTTCGTTAAGTTTAGTTGTACTCCAGTTCCAAACACGGGATCAGAACTATTTCAAGTGAATTATTGATAAGTCAAAAGGTGGTCCGGCGGCGACGGCGCGCCGCCAAAATAGATAAATTACCGGAAAGTACTAAGTGACAGCGCGCCGCGCCGTGCAAGGTATATTAGTTTACAGACTTGCACTCGTAGTTAAACCGCTCAACAGTTTGAGCGTTTTAGAGTTCGAAATACAAACTATAAATGCCCACATGATTGCGCTGCAAACTATCGTAACTAATGTGGCCACAACGGCGCGCTGCAGAACAATAACAGCGGCTGTCGCGGTGCGACGGAGAGAGCAGAGGCCACTAACAGCAGCTCAAGTTAAATTGCATTATAAAATTTCAACGGCCACTCAACGTTTCGCCTTGCCATCGCCGTATAGTCTGTACTCTGTATACGCTATGCCACGGTTGCTTCTGCTACATGTACAAACATGCGCGCCGTTTTATTGTTTCCTCCGTTCGGCGTAGACACTAACCATCTCCTTATATGACCGTCGTGGATTAGCATAAATTAAGCACGTCGTCCGCGTCACTATAAAGCGTTTATTAGTGAAGAACGCTAGCCATTTACCTTCTACCTTCAAGACATCGTCTAATAGCGTATTACTGGTGATAACGCGCGAAGGGTTTGATGTACCATCCATCCAATATCGATCAAAATAAACTTGACTCGCAACTGAATCAGGATTTTTATTTAGGATTTTATTTATAATGTAAAACGTAATTGCAACAAAAAAAGGTATGATGTAGAAGACTAGGAGAATAGAGAGTTAGGAATGTTTCAAAATACTTTGAGAATGAACGACGATCGTCAAGTTATAATATTATGGAATTGATAGATACACAAGAAAGAAGTATCCGAGGGCTCGGAATGTGGTTTTTAGCTAGATTATGCTCTAAAGAGTGATCACTCACTCAAAGAATACAAGAAAGCGTGTGGTTTCTTCAGGTTCATGTAAAATTCTCTAGAAGAAATCAATGGATTTCATCATAGTTTTCAACATTCAGAGTTTTTAGTTTAGAACGCGTAGATTTTGCAAGTAACATCTCTGGTGTCATGAAAAACGCTCACGCAGTGGAAATGGAAATGGGTGCAGGACAATTACATGAAATTGCTTTGCGTAGAAAACGTCAGTGACCAAAATTTTTGTATTAAAAAAATATTGGGCATTACCAAGGGAGTACTGCACAGACTAACCGGACGCAGTAAAGAGATATGTGTTTATGTTGCAGTTTAGATTGGCTGTAACATTATATTTGCATATTGGTGCTTATTCTTGGGTTGGTTTTAGTTTATAGCAGACACATATAATTTAAATTTAATTTTAAGCCATATTGAATCCAGTTGCTTTTAAAAATGTCGCAACAGATTCAGACTGGCCTTTGATTTAATAATTACGCTAACAGTTCACAAGAAAACACAATATTTATGTTCATGGACGAAATTTATTTATTTCAGATAATCATTATTGTTTTTAGAGTGTGTCCTTGTCGACAATGGCCTTTGATTTAATAATTACGCTAACAGCTCACAAGAAAACACAATATTTATGTTCATGGACGAAATTTATTTATTTCAGATAATCATTATTGTTTTTGGAGTGTGTCCTTGTCGACAAAAGTATATAATATAAATATGAAAATAAATAAAATTACCCAAATTTCACCCCATTTATAATGCTTTCAAGAGCAGTAACGCCATTTACCCCTACCTTAAAATTTAAAAATAAAAAAATTCCCAAAATCGGGTATGAAAGTCTACTCAGTCAAATTCTCTAATTGTGATGCTGTTTTGGTACTATCGTAAGCATAAAAAATCTGATGTGGCTAGGCACATGACTTTCCCATACAATATATAAAATTAATAGTTTAGCTGCATGATAATCTATTTGATTGAGATCAGTCGTGTCTGCATTAAAATAAAACTAGTTAGCCAGGATTTGACAGATAAATAAATGAATAAATAATTCCTTTATTAACATAAAACAATATTATATGCAACAAAAGAATATTTATATTTAGGGCGGAGATCAGCACACTTGTTTCCAAATTGCCTAGCTCTTCCACTCAACCCCTTACGCAAACTAGACCTTAGGTATAATTGTACCAATAATATAACAATAATTCCGAGAAGTTATCAAAACGAAAACCAAACTAAAAATTACTCTAGAGTCTAATTACACGTAATTGCAGCAAATCCAACTCAACAAAACATCGCACATGCTCATAAAAACTAAAAATTGAAACAGCCTCCGATGTGCGCTCAATGCCTAAAGTCCCCCTGTTGAGCAAACACACAACGCTTCACCTTTCCCCGAAAACTGTTTAACGATAATTTTTTTAATTTTATTTAATTTTAATTAATTTTTTTAATCTTAATTTGTTTTAAGAGAATGACCTTTTATACAGCTCAGCGCGATGGGCAGGTGGAGCAAACAAACTCCTGAATCTTAAATTAAGGTTATGGACATTCGTTCTACAGCGTATCTTCCGCATGAGGTATTATGGGATCCTCTTGGATAGCAACTTATTATATAATATTGCTGCATGCAATACCCTAGTGTTATCAATGTTCAACCACCCCAAGTCGTCCAGCCCATTCGATACATGATCATACTTCCTCAAACCAAAAGCAAACAGAACACATGTATTTTGGAGACGCTGCCTATCCGACGCCGTCAGGCAAGGACCGTACACGGTATCACAATATGAGATCATTTTACTATTGACAGTAGATATAGGGAGATATTGTCAAAACATCAGCATTTGACAGTACCGGTACTATCATTAGACTGAAAATATTTAGAAAATCCTGGCTCACTATATAGTATTATATCAATGCAGATGCGACCGATCTGGATCAAATAGAATTTGCTCTTGCAGCTTAGTTTTACCAAAAAATGTCGCAGGCATAAATTATTCAGAATTTCCTCTACTTTAATTTATTCTTTAACTATTTTGAGGAAATTACGGAAATGGCGGCTCATTTGCAAAATCCTTGAAAAATGGTTAGAGGAAACGTCCAGTTCCTTTGTACCCTTTTGAACCAAAAGCTTTTCAGCTCTGATTTTAGTCATGAAACTTCTAAATATGAAGTTTCGTCCCGATACCTTCAGTAGTTTCTCCGGAATCGTCTCCACAAAAATCGAGCACGCACATACACACACACACATACATACACACACACAGACACTTTTTTGTACCTTGGTCAAAAATGATCAGAGGACCCAAAAGACCTATTTCCGCTAAAATCTCAATTTTTTTACGATTTTTTGTACGATACTTCATCAAGCTGAACAATTTTAGTTGTATAAAATGAATTCACGCTGCACCATTTCTATTTCCATTTACTATTTCTCTTGATGCTAACTTTCAGACGTATGTTTCTAGTGTTTTTAATTCCTTGACTGTAACTTATATGTTAAAATTAAAATTATTATTTATATATTTATTTTATATCACCAATATTCTATATATCATATAGCTTTGTCGACAGAGATACATTCCAAATCCCAAAGTTCTTAAGTATGTAGTTCAAAGCTACTTCAGGTTAGTATTTCGCAAATAAACTTCACGTCTTCAAACTCTACCTCTTTGATCCTTGCAGATCAAGGACCAGGCGAACCTCACGCATAGCAAAACTATACGCAGACCGGCGTTAGAAAAACGATCTCATAATCTATTAATTGCACGTCGAAACGTACCAGGATATGGGCCGTAAACCGTAAACAATACGACCGCGCCGCCCATAAACTTAACGCCACTGACTTCCGTTCCGCTGCGAAAAATAAAAACCACTAACTTATCAACCGGTGTCATTTTTTCCGGGCCGCGGACCGCGACGACGATTGCAAAAGGTAGGTACTCGGTGCTCCGCACAGTGGTCGATAATGCGAATCTAGCCGTTCAAAATTATTTTAATCCAACGTCACATAAACGTGTTCTTAGATAACTAAATGCAGTCAGTAAAATCAGTCAGTTTACCAACCTGGAAAATGTAGACAACGCACAGTAACTGGCTGAAGTCCGTTGTAGATTTTTGTACTAATTTTTAATTTTCACATTAATTCTCGAATGTTGTATTGAACAATTTGAACAAGTTGGACATTTAATCAATATGAAACCGTTTCATAAGTCTAATGGAAAGTAGTTGTTAAAATGATCAGACCATATATTCAAAATGAAACTATGATTTTATTTCAACAGCTTAACTCCCGCCTTGATTATAGTAAATTATTTCGTTATTTTAAAAAGAGGTATACTTTGATGATATTCGTATTAATTCAATTGAAATGTGAGTGGATGAAGGTGTTATGTTACAAAAACAAACTTTGAAGTAAATTAAAGTTTTGGGGCTAAATAACTTCATGTAATTGCTTAGTTGGATTGTACCTGAAAAAAATATGATTGAAAACACTCATTTGTTTCAAAGTTTGATTTAGTAACATAACACCACTCACGGCTTAATTATTATTAGTTGAATTTAAGAAGATAATTACTTACCAGATGCAATAATAGGTTAATTCTACAATACATTGAAAAGAAATAATTCATACAAGAAATTACGTACATATAAATATATATAAAATATCTTACAATAATAGTACAGTCTCTTTGTACACAAACACTACAATATACTAAATAACAATACTATGTAAATAAAATATGCAAATGATATTGTAAATAAATTTTTTGTATTTCTCAGTTTCCTGTTCGATATCACCAGGAGACTGAAATAAATTGCATTAGTCATGTTATCAATATATCATGTAGTATTATCTACCTTTAAAAACTGATTATAGATTCTTCCGTTCCGATAGTGGAGTACTTTCAATATTTGTTCCTAATCGTGCTTCTACATTTGGGGGAATTAGGTGACGCACATATAGCTGAGTTGCAAACTTAGCATCTATACAGTAGTTAACGATAATATTTGCTATTTATTATTTTTATGGACTTACTCTCATCTGTGTAGCGCATACCAACTAGAAGCTCTAAACTCTGTCGTTCTTCTACACCATTTTCGTCAATTGTAAGATTCCATCAAAAAGGGCTCCCATTTCAACTATAGACGACTAGTTGAATTTGGATATAGTGACTACAACTACAAATTAATCTATAAAATAAATAAACTACAATATTCAATAATATAAAAATAATATACATATATAATTATATAAATAACGGTCACAGTTCTAATACGACCACAATCTGCACAAACAACCATTACAAGATTACCGCTGGGTCACATGGATCTGTCACGGTGGGGGTAGATGTACAAATTTTCTTTCGATTCATTTCAATATACCGAATTTTTACCTCGACATTGAATATACCTACATATTCCTTCAATTTACGCCTATACATGTTGCTCATAGGTGGTTTAAACATTATTTGTTTAATCGTAGGCAAATTACTAAAATCGGAAGTGCAAGCTCTGCTATAGTCAATGTGGATACGGAAGTCCCTCAAGGTAGTGTGTTGGGTCCCCTATTATTCGTTGCATACATTAATGACACTCAATATGCTGCCGATTTTGATTTCATGAACATGTCTGCTGATGATACTTTGGTTGCTACGCAACATAGTGATTTGGACGTCGCAATACTTAAAATGAACAGTGAATTGTCAAACTTATCAAAATACTTTATTAAAAATAAACTTAAAGTAAAAGTTAATAAGTCTAAGGCTATGGTAGTTACAAGTAGATATCGAAATAGCCAACTTAATATTGCAAACATTCAAATCTGGATGGACTCTGAAAGGGTAGATATTTTTGATAATATAAAATATCTAGGGTTTATTGTCGATAAGAGCTTAACGTTTAATTATCACTTTGATTATATTGCACGCAAAATACCAAAAAAACTTTTTTTTCTTTTATAGAATTTCAAGATCTATTGCAATTGCAACTAGGATAAAAGTTTATATCGCTATTATTAGGCCCTACTTTGAGTAATGTGCGAGCATTTTATTCCTCTTTAACGAGAATGAAAAGTCAACTCTCCAGAAAATGCAAAATAAAGCCATGCGGACGATTTTGCGATGTAATCGGTATACTCCTACCGCTCTCATGCTAGATACACTAAATTGGAAGTCAGTAACAAGTAGTCTCAGGTATCTTACATTAGTTTTTATTTTTAAAATCGTTAAGGGTGTGGCACCACCTTACCTAACGAGCTTAATCAGCTACAACAGCGACAGACATTCGTATATGACAAGGTGTAGGAACGACATTTACGTTTTACCAAGTCGAACAAGGAGGGGTATGAATTCGTTATTTCATAAAGGAATTGTTGATTATAATAGTTTGCCGACTGCTCTGAGAGGAATCATGAATTTAAAGTAATTTAAGGCGGAACTGATGAAATATTTTAGGTAGTTAAGTTAAATATGGTGTTAATGTAGAGTAAATTGCATTGTATTATTGTATTAGGTTTCCTATTTGAAATAAAGTATAATTTATATTTCTTGAATTGACGCTGTAGAGACACATATACTGTAGTTTCCCTGTGACATTATTCAACCTCAGAAACAATCCACCGCCGAAAGAAACTCCACCAAAATAAAATATTATTCTTGTAGGAAGAAACATGTTTTATTTGAAGTGATCAAAACCTCTTGGTGGAATTTATATTGGTAGTCAGTGATTTAGTGCATCTGATGACGGCGATTGTAAGCCTTTTAAGTCAGTTTTGGACAGTCAACTGCATAATTTTTTGCATAATCCGATTTCATATGGTTTATTTCGAAAACCATATGATTGATTAAGATTTATTTCTAACGGAAGATCTTTTATTTTAAAATATCTATCGCATGACACCACACACGACCTAGGTCTTATATTAATTTTGATCAGCTAAACGTGCAAAATCGACTACTGTGCTCCGCGCCGGACGATTATTAAACACGCATAAATATGCATTCGTTCGTATTCATTCTAGTATTCTTTTTAATGCGCGTAAGTGTTTATGTATGGACGGTAATAGGCGGATATGGGTGGGGTAATTATTGCAAACGCCGCTCTCGGACATCGGAACATACCTGTTGACGAAAGATATTTATTATACAAGTGTAGTTTTAATTAACTCCGCGCAGGATAAGATCCAGGCTTTTTCCATATCTTACACGGCCATTTCTCTTAATCGCTCCTTCATTTATGGGTATTAGTTATCTAACATCCTGTGTGAATATGTTTAATGCTGCGTGAAACGCGCATAAGCCAGGTGCTGGATCCGGATATTTGAAATTCTACTATTTTCTTTTACGATTGCTCGATAACTGTACCTACCTTTGATTTTATGTTAAGGAATTATAGAATTGCTGTGTTTTCCGCCTTAAGAAAAAAAATGTTCGGAAAGAAATTATTTGCACTGGGAACTTAACGTTGATGGAATAAATTATAGTAGTGGGAAATAGGATGTTTTCAGTAATCGGAATCTTCGCCTTCCACTTCAATCTACAAAACAAAGGTACATTCTACATAATGTTACTAATGTACTACTAATACAGGGTGTTTTTCGACGAGCTGCCTTTGTTTGTGAACTTATGTTGTTGGATAGTAGGTATCTTTAACAACAATAATATCAGTTTTTGGCTTCTTCCGGTTTCACCGGAAATGGTGTCAACTTTCATATTTCAAATCGAATCGTCGATAATAGAATTTTAAAAATCCCTGCTGCAAGATGGCTTTAAATTAATTATAAGATATTTGCTGTGGTAAATAAACAGAAATTAATTGCACATGTTTTTTTTGATCAATTGTATGTTACATAGTTACACTACACCTAACATACAATTAATCTAAAGCTTTCGAAAGATTTCAAAATTGGTATAAAATACAGGCTGATCCATTTGAAATATGAATGTTGACAGCATTTCCGGTGTAAACGGAAGTAACAAAAACCTGAAGATATTTTAGTTAAAAAATTCGTATCTACAACTTCCCGGCCGCCGATAGTGTTTTCTAGTATTTCCAATACTGCAAACTTCATCGATGATTGTAAACTTTGTATAAAACTGTACATTCTGCGTAAATTGACAATATTTTGAAGATTATTCATTAGATCGTTAATTTCTCGACGCGCACGATTTTTATATCAGCAGAATAGACCAGAAGAAATAAATGTTTACAATTTGACATAAACACTATTGCCGCTTCTATGCAACGCGTTCTTTTGGATTGTGGTTGTTTCACGTCAGACACTTTCACTTTGTAATTTAAATGTAAATGGTAAATAGTAAAAGTAGAATTTATTAACTTTTGAGAGGAATATTTGATATTTTAATTTTTACCTCTCAAGTTGGGATATTTTGTTGTATTATTCAAGACACTGAATTAGAACATTTGTTTACTATCTTCTTGGAACTCAAATTATGTATTTATTTGTCTTTCTTTATACGTTCACCACAAATTTTGCATTTTGGTGTTCCCTTAATAGTCAATCTTATAATGAGAGACATTGTATACTATAAATAAATAAGTTACTTCATTAGAGGCAACAATATATTTATTTCTGCATAAAAATCGGTTTACATATTTCCTAAATCTATTTTGTACAAAAAACATATTGACAAAATTATGGTACGGAAAAGAGTTAAAATTTATAAAGTGAATTATTTAAAAGGTTGAATAAAGCCAAATAAATATAGTACGGTGCATCGACAATTTTTTTAAATCTAAATTAAAAAAGTTGAAAATGTGTTATCAAATTGAGTTTTCTTACAAATAAAATGAGTTAGCAAAAAGTTGATATAAAGTTGACTTTAAGGACGTAATATCTTGTAATATCACGTATTATCATAAATTACTCAATAGAAAACAAAATTTATAATTTCTAGGTTAAAGTTTATAATTTCCTTCAAAAAAAAAAACACATTCCAGACATTTATCTAGTTGATATAAATATGGTAAAACAAAGAATCTCTACAATTTCTGTTGTAAAATAATTATGTTTTGCTCAGTACCTCAAAAACGTCTAATTCTGTGTACCCAAGCCAAGTTAAAATCTGGAGATACAATTAAATATTTTATAAAAAAACGTAAACAGCGTCGATTAGATATTTTTACCCTAACGGATAATGTATTTGGATTTAAATACTACCCCCGCCCGCCTATGTCCCGCTTTGCCTCAATCAAAATTTGGTCACCTTAAATATCCTGCAATTATTGCGTTTGTCGCGTTGTGAGTCCCTAAAAAAAGGCTGGAGAATTTGCATGGTAGGAATTAAGCTTATATGAGGCCCTAAGCTGGTGGTTTTAAGTCATAATCAAATTATGTACATTTCCTTAAATATAAACTTCATATGGACAGAGTTTTGCGAATCATGATCCTAGAGTATTTGAAAATAGTAGGAATTATCCGACTGTTTCAATAATCGTGTGCCATAAGTAGTATAAATCGAGAAAATAATCATCGGTGTCAAAAAGAATAATTCCAACTTCACTCACCGGATAAACTTCCGTTTTTCTTTTCTATTAATACAGAAAATTCATGAGCGTGTGAAGCAATTTGTCGCTTGAAGCATAAAAGTACACTAATAACCAGATTTTATTCCTTCAGTACTCTTTCCTGTGTGGCATGATTATTTCAAGACCCCATTGATAAAATTGCCTATACATCACAGAAGTTTTAATATTTTACAGAAAAAGTTAAAAGAGAAAAATCTGTAAAAAAACGATCTTAAAATTCAAACAGCAGCCATTTTGTCAATTTTCAACTTTTTTAACTAAATGTTGGGTTAGCCTCCAACTAATTTCATCTAGTTTCAAAGCGCTCTTGAAATTTCGATTTCTGTTTATTTTTATAGGAGCTATCATGCACGTCATTGAGACAAGCACGCCGCACAGGACCTGATACTTCCTGCAACAGTATCTACTTTTTGCATATAATTATTTTAATTTTTGGAAATCCAAATTTATGAGAATGCATTTGGTATATTTTTGGCACTGATTTTCGGAAAAACTGTACATAATTCGGAATGTCTCTTTCAGATACCTACTAAAAAAGATTATGTTTAGTTTATTCTTGTTATCATTTTTTTTTCTTTTTAACTTCTCCAACAATTATTTTTCCAATTAAGATAGGCAAAACATAGACAAAACTAATAATCTTCATTGCAGCTTCAATTTACTCCACCATTAACATTATATTTTCTGGTTCTTATATTGTATGTTCTTTATTAAAGAAATGTTCATTCACAAAATCATAAGTGGTTCTTCTGCTAATAGCAATTAAAAGATTATTTTGTTTATGAAATATATACAAGCAACTGTTCAGTGTTCATTTAAGTAAATTAGCTATTATTTCTTGGAATAACTAATGTTAGCACCTCCACCAAACTTGTCAATTCATTCTAAGGCACAGTCTCCAAAACAAGCAAACACCTCCCTCGAATACAGCCTATAGAAGCACACGGATTACCGGCTAAGTAATAACATGGCGTCAACTTATGCTCATTAATTAATTAAATTGATTTACGCCGTAAAACCTGCCCGCAGCCAACCTGTACAGGAGGATCTCGACAAGCCTGAGACGGGCTTGTAATATCGATCAGCTGGTAATTGGGTGTACGTACAGTTGTAAATAAGGCTTCAATTTACATATAGCGGCGGTTCACCGCTTGATTTATTGACTTATTAAACACGTTAGAATTATTAATTGTCAAACGGCTGTGTATTCGTGTACGTGTGTGTGTGTGTATTCTATTCACTTTAATTACAAACGACACCAGGGCTTACCGTTCGGCGAAAGCCATTTATAATGTGTGATATGTAGCTGTGTATGTGTGTGTGTGCGTGTTTTTTTTTTCGGATGGTTTATGGCTGAAGATTAAGTGGGTTTACCTAAGTTGAGCTCCTGGTCATTTTTTTTTTTGTTATAGAATATTTATGAGGTAGCTGGGAGTGTTTTTTTTTGTGCAGGATGTGGGAATCCAGATTAAATTGTCTGACCATATTGTTTCAAATAGTTTTAATCCACATTACGAAACCTGTGAAATATAGGTGCAGATGTGGGCAGTATATTTCTAATTATTCCAATATTCCAATTCTTAAATCTTCAAAAATATGCTATTTTTTTAAATTGTATTAGAGCATTTTCTATAAACTAACAAAGAACGAAATTCATCATAATAATAATAATAATAATAATAATAATAATAATAATAATAATAATTTATTGAATAAGGTACACGTGGTACAATATTGTCGTCAAATTAACAATACAAAAAATAATTCAAAAAATAATTCAAAAAATAATTAATTCAAATGTTGCCATGTAGGAGTCTTCTGTGGAAGCTATCGTAGTATTCCTGGACGGTATAGAATTCGTTTTCCAGGAGTAACTTCTTGACGGTTGATCGAAATAGATTTGGTCTCATCTCCTTTATATCATCAGGTAGGGCATTAAATAATTTGATGGATATATAGTGGTAGGAGTTTTGGGATTTAGTTATTCTGTGGAAAGGGATAGTGATGTCTTTTCTATAGCGTGTGTTGTGTTCGTGATAGTCTGCGTTTGTTGGAACATTGTCTCGTTTGCTATAAATGTACTCTAGGCAGGTAAGTATAAAGCAACTGGGTAACGTTAATATTTTCAAAGCTTTGAAATGTGTTCTGCAGCTATCTCGATAGTTCAATGCCGCCAATACTCTAATAGCCTTCTTTTGCATTATAAAAATGGTTTCCATCTCTCGCGAAGCGCCCCATGTTATAATTCCATACGTAGCAATACTATGGAAGTATGCAAAGTAAACACTTCGTGCCGTCTCTGCTGGCAAGTTGCAGCTTATCGTTTTTATACAATATAACGCACTTGCCAGTCTTTTTTTCAGGTGGGATATGTGCTCTGTCCAGGTTAGTGTTTCCGATAAAGTAACTCCGAGAAACTTGATGGATTTATTTGTTACCTCATCACAGCGTCTTGTATAAAAGGTGAGTATTTTTGTTTTTTCTTTATTCAATTTCAAGTTGTTAATGAGAAACCAGTCCTCTGCTTTCTCCAGGGTTTGTTTAGTTTTCTGTTCAGTGTCCCTTATGTCGCCACTTCTTGTGATGAAAGACGTGTCGTCGGCGTAAAGACAGATCAATTCTGATGGAATATTCTCTGGTAAGTCATTTACATAAATTATGAACAACAGTGGTCCCAAAATCGAACCCTGAGGCACTCCAGTTGCTATTGTTTTCCAAGTAGATTGTTGCCCATTCCAAAAAACACTCTGTTTTCTGTTTTGTAGGTATGATACCAGAAATTTATGTGCATTTTCCTGTATTCCGTATTTTTCTAATTTGGCCATCAGTATCGTATGATTTACAGAATCAAATGCCTTACTAAGATCACAGAAGGCTATTTGTGTATAATATTGTTGGTCAAATCCTTGAATTATTGCTTCAAGTACGCTCAATAGGGCCGTTATAGTGGATTTTTGCTTTTGGTATCCATGTTGGAATTTTGTAAGTAAGTTATTCCTGTTGAAGTATTGTACTATTTTTTCATGTGCTATTATTTCGAGAATTCGAAAACTGCCCATATTTTGCTCTGCGAAATGTCCTACATTGATAATTTTGTCGAAATTAAAACATTTGGACCGACAACCTATAACGACAATATTATTTTTCATCCTGCACTATGCGGAAATATAATGGACTATAAAACTAAACTGCTTTGAAGTTCTTGCCCGGTAGTAATTAACAGAAATTCAAGAAGTATTGGGTAATAACGTTATTATCCAATACTTCTTGAATTTCTATAAAACTAAAGATGCTATTTGCCCGCCAGGCCCCCACAGGTTTCGATTCTGTTTGTTTGCGATTAAAACGTCAACGTTGATTATTTGTCAAAAACGAAAATATACCAAATTTCACATCAATAACTTCAAAATTACGGCAGTTATCGTGTCACAGACGGAGAGACAGACGGACATAGCTAAATCGATTCAGTTTTCAATTCTGAGCAAATCCTGATCAAATATATATAAGTTTATATCTGCCTCCTTAAGGGTATTACAAATGTTGTATCAAACTCAATATACCCTCACTATATAAAATGTGTGGGGTATAAATATACAGGGTGTTATTAGGAAGAGAAAAGGTTACAAAATTTCCATAATAAAATGAATTATACATGTATATAAACGATCGCTTGTTAGAAACCAAAAAACTTTTGTTTACAGTTATTTACGCTTGGATAATTATTTAGGTTGAATTTTAACTCATTTTGATTTATTGCTGATGGATTATTAAAAAGTAATCCATCTGATAAAAATATGATTCCCACAAAAAGAATTGAACCATGTATAAATATACACGATGTTCTATTTCAAAAAGGAAGTTTACCAAATTTTTAGATTAAAGGAATTTATATTAAAAATATATTTAAACTATAGCTTGTTTAACATCAAAGAACTTTTGTTTGAAAAACTTTTTGAAATTGTTTACAGTTGGAGAATTATTTAGGTATTTAGGTACTAATTTTGACTAACATACAATATACAGGGTCCTGCAACTAAGCTCCCGTCTTCTGTAGCTCACTTACTCATTAAGCTAAGAGTTTGACATTTTGCAGGCTTACCCTGTACTTCAAGGTACAATTCAAGAAATTATTCTTTATTATACAGGGTGTTCCAAAAATGTGCAACGCCATGGTAATATATTTTTTTAAATTGCATGCTATACATTTTTCTACACATTTGGAAGCCTTTTATGGTTGCCTACATATCACCAAAATTTTATTGAAATCGGTTGAGTGACCGCAGCGGAAAAAAATAAAAACAAAAAAAAAATTAATTTTGTATTGTAGGCTTTAAAAATCAATAAAAACCACAAAATGCACCTCGTTAATAAATGTTTGCGACCTGCTTATTAAGTTAGATGTAATAGTCTCGTTAACCAAGTGACATTGATCCAAATTATACAGGGTGACCAAAATCGAGTGTCAAACTTGTCAAACTTCAAAGCGTGTTATTGTTCTTATTTTAAATTGGAACCCATACATTTTTTTATGTGAAATGATGCAGAATTAAAAAATAAACATTGTTTCTAAATACAACCCCATCACAATTCCCAATATTTTAAAAGTTATTCGCCAAAAACTCATTTTTCAACGTTTCCAACGGCAATTTTAGATAATAAATATCGTACGTGACGTTGAAAAACAATTTATTTCATAAAAAATAATAGACCTATTTTAGTTTTGAGTGTACTTAATTAAGTAGTTATTCAAATGCCAAATTTACTGCATACCTATAGCCACATTTCCGTCCTTACCGCTATAGGTAAATTATGCAGTAAATTTGGCATTTGAATAACTACTTAATTAAGCACACTCAAAACTAAAATAGGTCTATTATTTTTTATGAAATAAATTGTTTTTCAACGTCACGTACGATATTTATTATCTAAAATTGCCGTTGGAAACGTTGAAAAATGAGTTTTTGGCGAATAACTTTTAAAATATTGGGAATTGTGATGGGGTTGTATTTAGAAACAATGTTTATTTTTTAATTCTGCATCATTTCACATAAAAAAATGTATGGGTTCTAATTTAAAATAAGAGCAATAACACGCTTTGAAGTTTGACAAGTTTGACACTCGATTTTGGTCACCCTGTATGATTTGGATCAATGTCACTTGGTTAACGAGACTATTACATCTAACTTAATAAGCACGTCGCAAAATTTTATTAACGAGGTGCATTTTGTGGTTTTTATTGATTTTTAAAGCCTACGATGCAAAATCTTTTTTTTTTTGGTTTTTATTTTTTTCCGCTGCGGTCACTCAACCGATTTCAATAAAATTTGGGTGATATGTAGGCAACCATAAAAGGGTTCCAAATGTGTAGAAAAATGTATAGCATGCAATTTAAAAAAATATATTACCATGGCGTTGCACATTTTTGGAACACCCTGTATAATAAAAAATTATTTCTTGAATTGTACCTTGAAGTACAGGGTAAGCCTTCAAAATGTCAAACTCTTAGCTTAATGAGTAAGTGAGCTACAGAAGACGGGAGCTTAGTTGCAGGACCCTGTATTTAACATACAATGCATATTTTCTATAATTTTTCTTTACAATTGTCTCGATAAAACAAGAAAAAACTCGAAAAAACATTCTAAAAAACTCCGTATGAAAATATGACAAAATCTCTGAAACTGTTCGTTATTTGAAAAAGTCCTCGGGCAAGTCGATTTCTAATTATCAAAATACACATATTTATCTCGAATTCAATTTCCGGCCTTCAATTGTTTTCGACTTGTGACGTCATCGACAGTTTTTTTTTGTTGGAAAAAATGTTCTAATTGGAGCTTTCGATTGATTTATTTGCGCTGAATACGAATTCGAGTTTGAAATTTGTATTTCAGTTCCAATTAGTTTTTTTTGTAGTTTCTTTTATGAAAGCGGTCGCACACAACAAGTGCATGTAAACGCTTC
The DNA here is from genome assembly GCA_964023965.1 of Melinopterus prodromus. Taxonomy (NCBI): domain Eukaryota; kingdom Metazoa; phylum Arthropoda; class Insecta; order Coleoptera; family Scarabaeidae; genus Melinopterus; species Melinopterus prodromus. The sequence goes on from OZ030391.1 coordinate 11,389,145, forward strand.
CAAAAGAATAGTGAACAAACTTTCAGGATTTCAGGTAAAAGTGCAAAAATTAAGATTTACTAAAATTTTTTAGTCTAAAATCATGTTGATTGGTCATTTGATCAAAATTCTTAATAGCAAATTAAGAAACAGGAGAAAGCTGGATATATTGGATCACAGTTTTGGCACTCTCATGTGGATCTTAGAGAGTTTTAGGTCAACTGATGTGTATTCAGCTACATGTTTCTGGGCTGACTTGGTCGTAGGTAAAAGATGAGTCCCTGCATCATACGGTAACATTCACATAGACGTCATAAAATGTCAAACAGTACACTTTATTTACCGTATCGCCACATCTCTCAACTTCAATTATAAAAGAACAGATTACCATCTTTGACCTGAAGAGCATATCAACCAAATCGGGGTGTTTTTCACCTGTCAACGTGCATCCGGACAGTTCCATCCACATCTTATAATCCCACATCACCGAACAATTATCCCAATCAATCAAAGACTCAGATTTGTAAAGATCTCGAAGGCCACCGAGATAAAAATCTCCACTTCTCCGACGACCCCAGAGGGCATTTCAATTCGTTTCTCGGCTGCAAGTAATCGGCTCGATCCTTAAGGTAAGGCCAACAAAAAGCCGAGTACGAAATACCTTAACGCCATCCAAGGGAACAGTATTCGTTATAACACCGGTAATCTAAGTACCGTAAAATCTCGACAAAGTAGCTCGTAACACCTGTACGCTCAGAGTAAAAATTCAATCGATGCACTATGCACGATGCCTTTTAGCTGCTCTCTGATCCCCTATATAGCTCCGAGCGTATACAGAATCCTCACCTATAATCGCCATTCTTCGACCATAAGGAATAAACCTAACCTACAACAGATATGGTTGCTGTATAACAGGGGTCCCCAAATGTTTTAAGAGGCCCACCACACAAGCACAATGACGTAATATTACCTACTATATTAAAAATGTAAATTTAATTAAAATTATTTTTTGTAGTTTACCTATTATAATAAAATAATTGCTCAAAAGTGTGTGTACGCCTGCATTATGGAAATATTTTTTTTGCAGTTTTTTTTTTGCTAATGGTACATTTACATAAGCTACTTTGGCCCTTTCATAAGCCCCTCTGGCTGACTCTCGGCATATTTGAAATACAAAAAGTATTTTACCTACGACCGTATGTGTAACGCATATTACGTGCTCGTGAAATTTTCCACTCGCACGTAATATGCTAGTTACAGCTCTTATAGTGTAATATACTATTTTCTTATTAAACGTCAGACGTCAAACCTAAAAGGGCATACATAACCACATTTTTTAACCACAAACCTATATCATATCTACCACAATATCGATTACTGTTGCGATTTTGTTTGTGCGCGATAACTTCTTTACTGAATATAGGCATATACGTAGCCCCATATTTTTGTACTGACACTAATAGATCCGTTACTTGTCTTAAAGGTACTTAGCAAGCGCATGGCCTAACATAACGAAATTTTCGCTGTAAATGCTTCAACACAATTTGTGAACAAACTTTAGGGATTTCAGGTAAAAGTGCAAAGGCTATGGTTTACGATGAGGCTATTTTGATGTTTCTAGGACAATAGTAACTAGCATATTACGTGCTCGTGAAATTTTCCACTCGCACGTAATATGCTAGTTACAGCTCTTATAGTGTAATATACTATTTTCTTATTAAACGTCAGACGTCAAACCTAAAAGGGCATACATAACCACATTTTTTAACCACAAACCTATATCATATCTACCACAATATCGATTACTGTTGCGATTTTGTTTGTGCGCGATAACTTCTTTACTGAATATAGGCATATACGTAGCCCCATATTTTTGTACTGACACTAATAGATCCGTTACTTGTCTTAAAGGTACTTAGCAAGCGCATGGCCTAACATAACGAAATTTTCGCTGTAAATGCTTCAACACAATTTGTGAACAAACTTTAGGGATTTCAGGTAAAAGTGCAAAGGCTATGGTTTACGATGAGGCTATTTTGATGTTTCTAGGACAATAGGTTCACCTGGTATAAATTTGTCAAACTTACCAAATCGCATCTATTACATTTCTTCCCCACGTTTTTTAGAAAACATTGCAGAATAGAAAATCAAAATATTTTATTAGATTGGTTTTCAGTGCAATTAATTCTACCCAAAGCGCAATTTTACATTCAATTTAGAAAATTTATTTCCATAAACTTATCACGATTTTTTCAATTTTCAATCGGTTGTTACTCGAAAATTTCCTGTTGTAAGGCCATAAAATGAGTCTGTTACCATTTACAAAATTAAATAAAAAAAAAATTTATTAATAATCTTAAAACTAGGTACTTGTCTCTAATAGGCTATCCACTGATGTCCTATATTTTCTTTGTCGTAAACAAGAAGCACTAACACTTCACTCACTGTGCTCTGCTTTTTACATATTTCACTGGTTCACTAGTTCGAAGGGTTTAGTTCCTTTTAGTCTTCTCACTAGATTCTGGTTGTCCAGTAGCTGCATGGCCTCTACGTTGACGTGATGGCTTAGGCGAGATTCATGCTTAGAGGCGAATCTTGACTTGTGGGACACCAAGATCACAATGCAGGTCACTATTCCGTATGTACCAAGGAGCGTTAACCATATTCCTTAGTATTTTATTTTGGAAAGCCTGGATTCTTTGTATATTGGACTTTTTTGCGCAACCCCAAAGCTGGATGCCGTATAACCAAATCGGTTTTAGTATTTGGCAGTAAACTTGTAGTTTGTTCTGTACTGACAACTGAGGGTTTCTGCCTAGAACCCAGTACAGTTCTCTGTATTTCAGGCCAAGCTCTACTCGCTTCTTCTTAACATGTTTTTTCCACCTTAGTTTTGTAGCCAGTCCAAATACTTTGCAGTGTTCGCATATGGAACTGTGGCGTCGTTAATCTTGGCATGACGTATGTCCTCGATTCTTTTGTTTGTAAAGTTAATGTGGTCAGATTTCAGTTCGTTGAGCTTGGTCTTCTATTTTCTGGTCCATTTATATATTTTATTACTCGCTTGTTGAAGATTCCTAGTAGATTCTTCAATAGTTGATCCAACTGCCATTAGAGCCATGTCATCTGGCGAATGTGGCAACTGTTACATTTCCCAGCTGTGTTAGGTCACTTGTATATAGTAGATAGGGAATTGGTCCCAGTACACCACCCTGGGGTACACTAGCTTTTGCTTCTTTTAGTTCCGAGTTTTCATCGATCTGTTTTACTTTGAATAGTCTATCAGATACATAGGATGTTAGCAGCTCGACGTATTGTCTCTATACTTTACGCGCTTACTGCATATGCGCTACAGGTTGCAGAACTTAGTGCACATTATGTTCTTTCTAGGAAGCATTATAATTTTCTCATCCCACTGCCATTAGAGCCGTGTCATTTGCGAATGTGGCGACTGTTACATTTCCCAGCTGTGGTAGGTCACTGGTATATAGTAGATACAGGTTGCAGAACTTAGTGCACATTATGTTCTTTCTAGGAAGCATTATAATTTTCTCGTAGTTTATGTAAACCATTGGAAATATTAGTCAAATATTTTTTCAAATGCTTACAATAAATGCACGTTTTATTGTATTTATAGCGCATATAATTTGTACTGATAATAATATACTATTCCGTTATTGTGTGTTTCAATGTATGTTTCATTGTTTAAATATCATGAAACAAGTCATTTGCAATTATCTCATTTTGTAAGAATTGAATTTTTTTCAATAGGAATTTGTAGCGAAAAGCGAACCATCAGGTTTAGAAAGTTAGGGATTGGGTTCTAAAATAAAAAATAACGAATTTGTTAATGTCATAAATTAAAATTGAAATTATTCGCTAAATTACTATTTGTTTTTTATAACATAGTTACAATAAACCCACTTCTATTAAATTTTTAAAGGAAAAGATCAAAGTTACCGCCGATTTATTTTTTATACCTTTTTATTCATGTTAAAAACGAACTTCACACCATATTATCAAACATTTTAAAAAGCGGCTCGACTCAAACTTCCTGTGATCATTACAAGTTCATGCTACAAGTTCAAGTTCAACACCTCAAAAGAATTATATTTTTATCTCTTTTCTGGCGTTTTACGAATTTTGAGTTTTTTAATTTTAATGACTGGTCGATATGTTAATTAAATTATCTTGAAAACGTCTAAGTTGAAGGTGATTTGAGTCAGCATTTCTATACACAGGTTGTCATTTTTGTATACACACATTATAGCTCCGTGAATATCTCTTCAAAATAAGCAATTAAGGTTCCTATAAACATCGAATACAATGGCAAATACCAATACAGATACTATTCAAACCAATAGGTCAATAAAATTGGATGCATATGTATGGCACATATCATGATATAGATATTATTTTAAAAAGCTACGGCCCGCTTCCCGTAGTTTGGAGACCCCTGCTGTAAAAGATTTCAGTCAATAACTCAATTCTGATTGGTAGAGAAGGATGTCAGCTAGGACCACTCGGAAAGGTCTTCATATAATAAGTGTTAACCTTAAAATCGAACTAAATCGACCAGATCTTTCCTCGTATACAATAAATACTCATCACGATCAACCTTAGATCTGGTCTACTATGTATAGGGAACCCACAGCGCCTATATGGAATAATGTAGTACAATACTGCGTTATAAGATCTGACTCCCCCGTACATGCGTACAAAAGTCGGCCGCGAGCAGTTGTTAAACGTGGGTGAAGGAAGTCGGTGGACGATTGAGCTGGGCGATTGTACAAACAAACCGCATGGTCCAGGTAACATTTTAAAAAGCGGCGGATTTTTTCGTTATTTTTCCTTTGACGGGGCACTGTCATCGGGACGAATGGATTTTTATTCTGAGGCGCAGACCTATTTCGTCGGGAGGCCCGACGTATTTTGTGGTGGGCTACCAGGTTTTGATGGATTTTGCAGTGGAAATACGCCACGATATACCGCCTTCTGTCAATACCTACACTTATAATCGAATTTATGGCATGACAAATAAAGAGTAACATTTAAAAGTTGCTTTTATCTTGATAATCCTAATGTAAACTGGCAGTACAAAAGTACGTATTCTAAATGCTTGCTCTAGACATTCATCCAGATATTACAAAAAAAAAACTAACAAGAATGTTACAAAACAATTATAATTCAAAAGACCACCGACTTAACTGTAGGTTGTGGTAAAACATGTTTATGGGTTGTTACCAACTTGCTATTTGTTAAATTGTGCAAATTTGTGCTTACACTGATTAAAAACCATTTAAATTTTAAGGTGTTTTAGGATATTTCACACTTTTTTCATAAAGTTAACATTAAATGAATAACGATCGTGAAATATTGCCATTTTGCCTGTCAACTATAGTAGGCCTTCTGTAGATCTTTTTGCAATAAATTATCATTCAATTCGTTTAATTTAATTTTGTCCAAGAATAGCAAGGAATCAATCGATCACAGAACGATGAGAGTAGATAAACTATGGGGCTTCGGAATCAATTTTACGTGTATTTTTGAAGGAGGCTATAAAGGCGTGCTTTCTGCCTATACCTGTAGGAAAGTAAATATGTTTATACCTACAAAAAACTAAATTGATCCTCCCGAACTGTCATAGTAAAAATTCCGGAACGATACACAAAAGACGCCACTTTTGTCGCTTCATGGTGTTCTTATAAGTATAAAATCGTTGTTATGGAAAATTTAAGGAATTGTTATAATGAAATTTAATATGTTTTATTCTGGTTATGGTATGCCTTTATTTCGTAGAATCGAAATCTAAACGCCGAAATTTAAAGTGAAGTCTATACCATTTCAAGTTCAAATTGGTACTAATCAAAATCAAAATGGCACTAATCAAAATCAAATTGGCACTAATCAAAATCAAGTTGAAAAATATCTAGTTCAAGTAGTCATTAAATAATTAAATTGTCAATTCAAATTGACGTCTTAAAAGAACCCTTCCACGTACTCATAACGTCTTATATAAAAATCTGATATGAGATCGATCGTGTCTGTGTTAAAATAACACGAGTTAGCCAGGATTTGACAGATATTGACAGTTTTGAAACTACCTACTGTCACTAGAATCAAAATATCTGACATATCCTGAGTAGTACTATATAGTTTTAATGCAGTACGACCGATCTCGATGAAATAGAATTTGCTCATGCAGCTAAACTATTGATTGTACCAAAAAAATGCGATGTCTATGGCATAGTATTCAGAATTTCCTCTACTTTAATTTATTATTTAACTATTTCGAAAAAATTCCAGACTAAGCCTCCAGTTCTTTTGGACCCTTTTCAACAGAAACTTTTTCAGCTCTAAGTTTGGCAATATAACTTCTAAATATGAACGTCCAGTTCCTTTGGACCCTTTTCAATAGAGCTGTTTGTGCAGTAATTAGGTACAACAACACCTTAAACAGAATTTTTTATGAATTTTTGTATGCTGGCTTGTTTATCCTACACGTTGAACCATTTTCTGTTTGCAGATCTCAGGTGCTTAACAACTTCTTGTGTAACTTCTTGCACAAGAATTGCGTAGTGTAAAACGGCTATTAGATGTGTTTTAGCAGGCGTATTATCTCCCAAATTGAAAACAGAATGCGCCGGTTCGAAAATATTGTTCAGAATGATTTTAACACAATCAATGTGAACTGTGCAAGATTCATAGCCCATATTCAATGATATATTCCAGCAGCATTAAATATGGAGAATGTTATTTTCTAATTATAATTAATTAGTTAAACTAATGTTTAGCAAATGTCGTTTATTTCATGTGTCCATGTAATTGTTTTAAAATATAGTATAAATAACATTTATTAACTTAGTTCTATTTAATTGTATGATACTGCTAATTTAAAATTATTTAATGACAACTTGTTTACAATTTACTAATTGTAAACTTGAATCTGTTAATTGTCATTTTGATTTTGATTATTGCCAATTTGATTTATATACTGCCAATTTGATTTTGATTAGTGCCAATTTGAACTTGAAACGGTATACTTTTAGAGAATATGATTGCTAAAAACTCAATTCACCATCCATATTTTTTTTTTTTAAATTGGATTCCCATTTTTGCTTGCTTTATGGGCTTCCATTACGTTTTTGTGAATTGAATAGGAAATTGCGTTTTGGGTAGAATTATTTGCCATAAAAACCAATCTGGGCTCCAAATTGTTCTATCGCGCAACAAACTTAGGGGGCAAGTGCCCGATTTTGGTAATGTTTGGGGTACCATGCCCAAGCTTTACCCACTAAAATCCATTATTTTTTTAATTTTCAATGTGTGGTTAATTGCCTTAACGTCAGCGTCGTCCAACTACCAAAAAATAACTAAAATATGGTCAAGCATTCTAAATCGATTTTGAGAAGATTACTGAATTATATGCAAAAAAATGCTAATAATAATGTAGATATTTAACAAACGTTTACTCAATCAAATCGGTCTAGGCATTTCAGTATTATGCGCGTTCGCCAGTAAAAGAAATATAAAAGTTGATAAAAACATTTGGCTGAATCGTTACTGAAAAACAAAGATTTTACTAAAATCAGATTATATATAATTAATAAATTGATATTGGAAACAGTAGTGTTTTTCTTTTGTTGATATATCTTTTCGGTTAACTGTTAATATGACATATAAAGGAAATATATTATACGTAAATTTTCCGCTTTTTATCAATGAAAAATTAGTTTTAAATTAACATTTCTGTGCCTGTCTCAAAAAATGAACATCTTAACACCTTCAGATTGGTGCCATCTGTAAAATAACCATTACTCTTGCAACATCATGCATGCAATGACTCGACAAGTCTCAATACGGTTGCACAGTTGCGTATCAATTATTAAAATCTTAAACCAGCTCCAAACAATACATATTTCCGACGTGTACACACAATGTAAGGCAGCAATACGCCTCGTCCGTACGATAAATCCGTCGACTTGTCACCAAACGGTGTAACTTTCGCAACACTTTCCGTTAAGCTCCACCGACCGAGGAGATTATGCTACGACCAAAGAAGAAGAAGAGAAAAAAGCTCGCTTGTGTATTCGCTCGGTGTCCGAAACATTGTACAATTTTTACAGCGCCCAGGTGTTCACCGAATCTATTCAAAGTGGTGCAGCACCATAAACTCCGTCCCACAAAAAGGTCAATTTCTAAAGAAACGCATAAAACGCAAGTGTTCCACCACCACCACCACTCTCCGGACCAAATCGCGTGGAGGTCACGTCCACGGACGGAATAATTTTCAATAATTTCTGTTTGCCTACAATATCCCAATTAGCCTAAGCTGGGCAGGCTCGAATCTGGCGTGCGTTTTTTGTCTATTTTTGGGTTCGCTTTTTTCGTGGTGGTGGTGGTGGTGGTAGGCTTCGGGTCGCCCACGTAATAATAGGTCCAGACGCCCCGTGGAGTGGAACAACTCGGGCTCTGCGTGATGATCTCGCCATGACGTCTGGCCATCCCTTTCATGTCGTATAATTATTTTATATTAGTCCCGGAGAGATAAAGCAACGACCTCCTCCGCCGGTACAAAAGTGTGACACTCGATGCGTACTAATTCCTTCCCGCATGGCTGATCATCTGTACAGAGTAGATATAGGGGATGTATATAGACGTGATGCGTAGGTTTTTTTGTCAGGTGTTTATTAAGCATAATTTCGCATGGATAGAAAAAAAAATCAAAACGTAGTTAGTTTAATAGAAATATATAACGCCCCTTTATAAGGGTTGAAAGTTGATTCAAATCTGCACGCAAAAGTTGAAAAATATGAATTATTTTATTTATGCTCAACTAATAAACTCATTCGTCTTGTGTGTTCTGAAACGACAGGCACAGGTCGTTGTTATGCACTGCGTATTTTCTTTTACCGTAGGTCATTTTGAAAACAATTGTATGTACCTAGACTATGTTTTGTTTTACTGTATTGTACATTTGAGCTGAAAATAGATGTCGTTTGACGAAACATGCACCCATTAAAATAACTTTTAACTTTTTAAATTAAAATAACAAAACAAAGTAAAAGTTTGATTGTACATTTCCCAGTTAAAAATCGCGAAGGCTCATACAATTTGCTGATATCCGTTTTTCAAGCTTCGTTTTCGGTGCCACAAGTATCTCAGACCATTTTCAACCGAATAAAAAAAAAAGACAAAACTATCATTTAATCTAAATACTTTACGCTAGTACTTATCATAGTATCAAACTATAAGTATCAAATAGAATTTCATTCAGCTTAACTATTAATTTTCTATATATAGTATGATAAATCATGCGCCTGGCCAAATCAGATTTTTTTTGTAGTTTAAAAAAATTTTTCAGGAATCTACTTCATTACTTGAAACCGATTAGCAAATTTTTTATACTATTGACAGTAGGTATTGTCAAAACATCAGCATTTGACACTACCTACTGTCGTTAGAATGTAAATACCTGTCAAATCCGGGCTAACTTGTTTTAAATTAATGCGGGCACGACCGATCTCAATCAAATGCAAATTTGCTCATGCAGCTAAACTATGAATTTTATCAAAAATGTCATAGACATAAATCATACAAAATTTCCTCTGCTTTAATTTATTATTTAACCTTTCTGACGAAATTACATTAATGGCGACTCATTTGCAAAATCCCTGAAAAGTGCTTAGAGTAAACATCCAGTTCGATTCCAGATTTTTTCCTCTAAAAATTATTGGCCCACAACATCGCACGCTCAAATCTCCGGCAGTTTTACGAATATTTAATTGACATTTTCACAGAATATTCTTTAAACGTATTGAAAAAGAAAAGTAGAATTTGAATATCTATCATTTTTTGACAACATAAAACTTGTCCCTTAAAACTCCATCTGTGAAAATTCTGCACAATTTATCTGTGTTCCGTGTGCGATAATACTTTGTATCCCAAATACTTTTCTTGTAATCGTACATAAACATAAAAACAAACATCATAACAAACAGAAGTAATTATACAATTTCACTACCAGTTGCTTTATCAAAAGTTTTGACAAGAATAACTCCGAAATAACTGTGTTGCATTCAAATAGTAAGTACTCATTAGGAGGGATGTAACGGAGGTCCGCCTCCGCCTCCGTAAAGACGGAACTTTCGTGTGTTTTTCAACCTCCGGCTCCGCCTCCGCCTTCGCAGTTTCGTTGGCGGAGGTATTGCGGAGGCCAAGGCATGAATACACGCCGCTCACTACGGCGCGACGTGTGCCCGTACACCGATTGCTACGGTGCCACCGGCGCCAGCGCCGCCCGCCATACGCCGACAAAAAGTTAAAGCATTGCTGACATGAAGCTTTCGTTTGACACCTAATTGGCTGTCGGTAAAGATTTTTCTTATTTTCGGCTGCTTTTTGCAGTTGCAGGTTTAGTTTCGAGACCATTTAGCCTATGTCTAGGCCGGAGGAAACCGGGCAGCAAAATGCACTGTTTGGTCCTTTGTCGGCACCACGCAGTGGTCGATGCCGACAAAGAACCGCGCGGATGCCATCCGCGCGGTTTCCGCTGACCCAAATGTAGGCTTACGGCGCTATTCAAGGAACGCTGCAATGAAAAATATAACGATTTTAAACCTAGAAGTCATAGCAAGTGGTAGTATTATAACTGTGTGCTCCTTTGAGTGAAAAATCAATATGAATCCAAAAAGCCCATTGTGGAATTATGTTGACATTATAGATGCAAACACAGCTAATTTGTTCCTAAATTATATTTATTTCACAGAGTTTATATTATATGGATTTGTGTTTTTATATTATATATTTTTACTTTATCATACGCAGTATGCTAAAGTATTGTAATCATGCCGAAAAAAAAAATTCAGATTTTAGCGGAAATAGGTCTTTTTGGGTCCCCTGAACATTTTTGACCAAGGTACAAAAAAATGTCTGTGTGTGTGTGTGTGTGTGTGTGTGTGTGTGTGTGTGCGTGTGTGTGTAAACGATTTTTGTGGCGACGATTCCGGAGAAACTACTAAAGGTGTCGGGACGAAAGTTCATATTTAGAAGTTTCATGACCTAACTTAGAGCTGAAAAGCTTTTGGTTCAAAAGGGTACAAAGGAACAGGTAGTTTATTCTAAGCCTTTTTCAAGGATTTTGCAAATGAGCCGCCATTTCTGTAATTTTGTCAAAATAGTTAAATAATAAATTAAAGTAGAGGAAATTTTGAATAATTTATGCCTATGACATTTTTTAGTAAAATTAATAGTTTAGCTATAAGAGCAAATTCTGTTTGATCGATATCGGTCGCATCTGCATTGATATGAAACTAAGTACATAGTAGCCAGAATGTTGACAAATAGGTTTTTGTGCTGTCACTCGAAAACAGCTGATTTCATCAGAGGTTGGAGTACCGTTATGGAACGTTGCCGCTCTAGCGCGGCAAAGTACAAACTACAAATTTCAAATAAAATGAGATCACCAATTTGATTGTTTGTTGATAAGAAATATCAACCCGTCTTTATATCTAATTCTAAAAACGATCCATTGAGAAAATTGTAAATAAAGTATAGGGATGAGTGTAGTTTTATTTTAGTATGTTGGTACGGATGTGACATCTACAGTACCATGAACAAATATAAATCTGTCAGAATTTGAATTAGCTTTTTAAACTTGACGTTTCGTCAAAGTGGTACCAACCTAACATTTCCTATACAGAAATATAAAAAAATGCTGATTGTTTGACAATACCTACGATTTATCTCAATAACATAGATTCAGATGCAGCTAAACTATTAATTTTATATATTGTATGATAAAGTTATGTACCTGGCCACATCAGATTTTTTTATATTTGAAGATGTATTTTATTTTCATATATCTTTTTATATTTTTTATTTCTATATATTTATCATAACCTCCGCCTTCGCCTCCGCCTCCGGGAAAGTTGACACATGACCTACGCCTTCGCCTCCGTCACCAAAATGTCACCTCCGTAACATCCCTACAGTCATTAGATCTTGCTGTAAACTAACTGTTAATATTTGCCCTATTTACTAATTCACAGCTTCCTTATATGTATATCCACTGGGTCTGATTACCCAGTTGAGTCGTAATCATTAAATGCATTAACACGTTATATTTGACACACAAGTTTCTTTAAACCTGAAGTTTTATTGTGTATGTTTTCTGTCCAGAATAATTCTGATTGTATTTTTTATAATGTTAAAATAATATAAATAAATAAAATGCCGTAGTCGGTGAATGTTATTTATTCCGATTTCTTGCAATAATAGAATTTGGAGACAAAATTGTCGTCATCGTCATCGTTGAAACGATTTGACTTTCTAATTAGAAATTTTATATTGTGATTCGTTTCTTAATTTAAAAACCATGGCAGTAAACTTTTATGTTTAAATTTTAAAGCACGCTTGCAAGTGATGTCTCTAAAATCGATTGTTGCAACAAAACGAAATAAATAACATTCATCGACTACGGCATTTTATTTATTAATATAAATATTGTTGGTTACTACAAATTATGCGTACCACAATTATTATCATGATAAAATATTATCGATAATATTTTGAGTTTAGATATCAGAACATTTTACAGTTTCAGGGTTTCAGTTTAACTTATTGATTTGCTGAACTAGTCAAAATACAGTAATCGAAATTAATGGTATCTCTCTTGTTTTCGTAGAATCCGAATCTGACAGCAGATATGTGGAATGATGTCTAGTTTTTGAGAAAATAACGCCTGTTTGCATTTTTGAACTGATTTCCTTAAATAGTAGACTAAATTCACAATTTGTGTTTTCAGATCCATATTCTACAAAAAGAAGCAGACCATAGTTCATATTTGTTCGATAACTTTAGTTTTTATTTAATTTTTAATTTATCAAATTAATTATTATATTATTATATTATTAATTATTATTATTATTATATTATTAATTATTATTATAATTTGAAATCAGTGAAATGTTTTTATATCTTCACTCAAAAGTTTATGGATTAATTTTTTAAGCTAATAAATAATTGATAAGCAAACATGCAAAACTCGTAAAATTTACCAAACGCGTTTTTTGAGATACACATCATTATTCTAGGTAATTCGTTGGTGCTCTATCAATCCACGAGGTTGAAATAAAATACGATTTTTTTACCATACAAACTCAAGCTTGATAATAAGGGTTCCGCACTAAAATCGTTAAAGCCAATATGCAAGCAAAATTAGTTTAATAGAATTAGAGTTTGATTAATGATGGTGCATTGAAATAGCGCAACCTGTGTAAAATTTATTAAATATTAAATTATTTATTGTCATAACCTTCAAAATAAAAAAAAAATTTGCTGCATGTTTGTTCCTCAATTGTGGTAAGCAAATTTATTGTAGTTAATAATAAAGATTATTATTTTAATGGTAACTTTTTTGGTTTGATAAAAAGATGTTTATCCAAGTACATAACAGTTTTCTTATTGTTCATATTGTTATGGTCTGTCCACAAATCAATGTTGGAAAAGTTAAAAGATTCCCCAAAAACAAAAACTCACAAAGAACAACAACAGTCATAATCAACATCCGACATCAACATCAGACCTAGACGATTTCATCCCACCAGTTCAATTATCTCCAAACGTCCATATAAAAATGTTAACGTTTTATTTTATCTCCAGCTCGTCTACGGGCATTATCAGATCGTCTCCTTCACAGCCATTTTTATTGCGGCCAAGAAAAATATTAGAGCGCAATTGTGGCAGTACTTTCCAGCTCGGTAATGCCTTTTTAACTGTCAAACCATCATTCTCGATTTCCCCGCGGATCGTTATACTCAACTCCCATATCAGACTTTGGAAGTCCGACTAATAATCCCTTATCCGCTTATCGGACGAAAGCCTGACGCCAAATATCAGAGTTTAGCTATCAGAGCATTTCACAGTTAATAACTGTTTTGATTGTTCAATTTGCGAAAAGCATAATAATCGAAGTTAAAACTGTTTCTTTTTTTTTTCTTGCGTAGAATCCAATTCCGAAGGCAGACATATTTAATTGTGTCTGGGTTTTGAAAGAAAACTACTTTTATTAGTATGTATGTATGTATGTGATTTTTGCCGTTCTTAATATGACATACTTTGAATTTGTACTTATACTGTATAACCACTCACTATGTGGCCCTGCTGTGGAGTTTTCTGTTGGGCTTAATAAACGTATTATTATTATTATTATTATTATTATTATTATTATTATATGGACTGATTTTTTTAAAACTAGACTTACATCTGTTATCAGAAATTCTGTGGCACTTCGATTTCTTTCTGAAAGTTTGATTTCGCACGTGAATTGGTGAGACAAAATCATCGTAGTATTAAGTAATAATTTCAATAGTTAGCCTTGTCTATAATAAGTACGGTTTTCTTTTTGGGGATAGAGGCTATTTATAAATTAAGAAAGTGTACTTAACTAAAGTATAATTTCTCTAACGTTTCGACGCAATTCGCGTCTTGGTCACAGAGTTACTAAAATGGTCGTGAAACGACACCGAAACACATCGAAAGCATATATCTCACTCTAACAAAATACCAATATCAGAACGGTGAAAAAACAATTTGACTAAAAAAAAATCAATATTTACATTGACAGCATGCATAAATATCACTCCAACAAAACACCAACCTAAGAATATAAAATAACTGTGAGACATAAAAAATCAATACTTGCATTGAAGGAATGCATAAATGTCGTTTTAACAAGATACGAACCTAACAATGTGAATAAACTGTTTGACATAAAAATGATATTCAATGAATTATTATTATTAATACAAAAAGGTCACTATAACAAATTACTAACATTAACCCAAATCGGTATTTACGTTAAACAATTACACAAAAATCACTACAACAAAATACTAAACATTAACGTAAGTGAAAAGTGGTACTCATAATCTTATTTACATTCTAATTGAAACAAGACAGCATACTTATTATAATGAATTAACTGGTTTACATCATATATATTTGTCAAGAATCAATTTGTAACATTTAGATAAATTTATATCAGACCTATCATTTACAGCTTTCTTATTTCTTAAAATTTTAATTGTCTCTATAACACATATAGCTTTTAAATTGTTTTCTGTTTGTAGTACTGTCACATCATTAAAGTTAAACTGATGTCCTGTTTCTTCTTGATGTTTTTTTCCAGGCTGTTAAGTTTTTGGCGTATTTATGGCCCTTTAGTCTTTCTTCAAGTAGTTGTTCTGTTTGTCCAATATATACTTGTTCACAATTATAACACGGAATTATAACAAACAGTGTGATTGTTTAAGTAGTCGCGTTGGAGCTTTCAATTTTATCTATATTCTTGATAAATTATTGGTATTTTTGTGGGCTTTTTGTGTCAAAGAAAAAAAAATATCAAAGGTCTTCATTATGTGGCCTATTCTTTCTGATAAGTTTCTGTCATACGGTAGTGCAATGTATTTCGCTGCTTGTGGTTTTGGAGGCGTTTCAGGTTGTATTTTCTTGTTGATTGTTGGACGGCTGTTAATTGTTCTTCTAATTAGATTTTCAGGAAAGTTGTTTTTGCGTAAAATATCCCTTAGCTTGTATAAGCTTTCTTTCCGGTATTCAATATTTGTTAGCTTAATTGCACGGTCAGCAAGTCCTCTAATAACGCTTATTTTGTACGATTGTGGTTGTATAGAATAATAATTGAGGTATCTCTGTGACGATATCGGTTTTGTATACCATTTTGTGTATATCTTGTTATGTCGATGTATTAGTGTTGTGTCGAAAAAGTTTATTATGTTGATTTTATTTATTTATATTGTAAATTGAAGTATGTCATTGTAGTTATTGAATACATTTAATATTTCGGTTTCTCGACTTCTTGGTACTGCAACTATACAATCATCAACATATCTTTTAAAAAATGGTATATTGACAGATATAGATGACAGAACGGTGGTTTCTAGTTCCTCCATGACAATTTGTGCAATAACACTACAGATACTGGAGAACCCATTGCACATCCAAAATTGTATTAGTTTTTATATTGGAAGTATGTGTGGGTGTTACTTCTTTTGCTTTTAGGAATTCTTTTTTTGGTAGGAACGCAATTTCTTCCATAGGTGCCATCTTTTATTTATATCATCTTTCGCTAATGAGATAGGTACGTTAGTATAGAGGGATACTACATCCAATGATATAAGATGGTATAATTCATCCAATGTGACTTGATCGATAAACTCTTTAAAATGCCATGAGTCATGTAGTATTGATTTTGTCCAACAATGGTAGTTAGCTCTTTGGCCAACTTATAAAATGGTGATTGAATGCAGGATACTATTGGTCTGAGTGGTATTTCAGCTTTGTTTAATTGAGGCAATCCATATATTTTTGGTGGTTGGGAGTTGTGGATTTTGAGTTTAGTTGAAAGTTCCTTTGTTATTAGTCCCTTATTAATCATATCATTATTCTTTTTTACTTTATCATACGCAGTATGTAAAGTATTGTAATCGTGCCGAAAAAAAAAATTGGGATTTTAGCGGAAATAGGTCTTTATGGGTCCCCTGAACATTTTTGACCAAGGTACAAAAAAATGTCTGTGTGTGTGTGTGTGTGTGTCAGTGTGTGTGTGCGTGTGTGTGTGTGTGTGTGTAAACGATTTTTGTGATGACGATTCCGGAGAAACTACTAAAGGTATCGGGACGAAAGTTCATATTTAGAAGTTTCATGACCTAACTTAGAGCTGAAAAGCTTTTGGTTCAAAAGGGTCCAAAGGAACTGGTAGTTTATTCTAAGCCTTTTACAAGGATTTTGCAAATGAGCCGCCATTTCTGTAATTTCGTCAAAATAGTTAAATAATAAATTAAAGTAGAGGAAATTTTGAATAATTTATGTCTATGACATTTTTAGGTAAAATTAATAGTTTAGCTGCAAGAGCAAATTCTATTTGATCGAGATCGGTCGCATCTGCACTGATATGAAAATACATAGTAGCCAGGATTTTGACAAATATTTTTTTGTGTTGTCACATTCGAAAACAACTGATCTCATCAGAGGTTGGAGAACCATTATGGAACGTTGCCGCTGTAGTGCGGCAAATTATAAAATACAAATTTCAAATAAAATCAGATCACCAATTTGATTGTTTGTTGATAAGAAATATCAACCCGTCTTTATATCTAATTCTAAAAACGATAAATGGAGAAAATTATAAATAAAGTATAGCGATGAGTGTAGTTTTATTTTAGTATGTTGGTAGGGATGTGTCATGAACAAATATAAATCTGTCAGAATTTGAATTACCTTTTTAAGGTGCGTTTTCATGAGTGATAATGGCAGTGGTAGCAGACGCCGTTATAGTATTTCCAATAGAAAGTTGCTAGTGACTCATGTTTATGTACATGCAAACTAATATGTGTCATTATCACGAAATGTACGAAATACTATAATTTCGTATTCTACCACCGCCATTAGCTACCATTACCTACCAATCGTAACGCACCTTTAAACTTGGCGTTTCGTCAAAGTGGTACCAACCTAGCATTTACTATACAGAAATCATTAATTTATTTTTTTAAAATACGTATTTCATAAAAAGCAACACAATAAACGTTGATGTCGCTCCTACCAAAAGCTAGATAGCGCGACTCTCTCACATGCGACGGCGACACTCCGCCTTCGGTGACGCTCCGCATCACCGCTCGTCGCGCTATTCCATACTTTCGGCATTTGTGACATAAATAACTATTATTCTAATGACGTAGTGTAGGTAGTGTCAAATGCTGATGCTTTGACAGTACCTACGATTTATCTCAATAGAATAGATTCTCATGCAGCTAAACTATTAATTTTATATATTGTATGATAAAGTCATGTGCCTGGCCACATCAGATTTTTTTCATGTCTTTGTTGGATTGCTTTGTAGAGTTTCATATGTCTTGTCATCTTGAAAATCTTGTTAGAACCTTCCATTCTAAGCAGATTTTGGTCATAATTCACCACAACAAATTTCTTCTAAATAGCGTATAATTTGCTGCATAAAATAATGCCTTTTTTGAGAAATAAGGCGATAGTTTAAAAACTTTTAGGATTGTAGTTGTACTACATTAGTAGACATTAGTACATTTTACAAAGAATTAAAAATATAGACAAATATAGGCCATTCGATTAAAAAAATAAGTAAGTTGACGTGATTTTTACGAAACTAGCGCCATCTATACCAAAACGACGTAACACGTTTTTGCGTCAATGATGGAAAATAAAGAGATAACCCCAAAACAAAAACTTAGAAAGAACCAAGAAAAATATTAGAGCGCAATTGTAGCAATACTCTACCGCTCAGAAATTTCTTTTTAACTGTCAAACCATAATTCTCCGTTTCCCCGCGGATCCTAATACCGAACTCCGATATCGGACATTTGAAGTCCGACTGATAATCCCTTATCCATTTATCGGACCAAAACGTGACGCCGAATATCAGGTCCGTGCGGTTCGACACGCAGCGGGGCATGGAGCGCGCCGTGGCAGTTTAAAGGGGGCCTCTCTATTCTACATAATCCCTACGGACAAACATAACAACAAACGCTACAAATCCGCTTTGCTCTCATCAGAATACAAAAGTGTACCTCTTATTATCGGTCGGGGCTCCGGGCGTACAGGATAAAAATTATAAGTCCCTATTACACAGTTTAATTTTCATGTCAATGGACGGGGATCGTTGTACCAGATGATGGGAGAGATTATGTGTTTTTTTTGTTTGGTTTTGTTGAACGTGGAATAAAAATAATTGGATGCTTTATCCGGGACAATGGCGTTGTGAGAGATGGTTTCGTGTCGGGGAGTTGTGTTTAATCAAATTGCTTGCTGTTGGACTAGCTTTGGGTAATTTATTGGTTTTAGTTTTAAATTGCAGCTATAGGAAGCAACTATTCCAAAAAATTAGCAATTTAGTTTCTAATTTTCAATTGTTTTATCACGAAAATTTTCCTGTGAGGATTTAACATACAGGATAGTTTCAAAACGATAAATTGTTATATTTGGTCAATTTTAATATTGTCATGCTTTTCCTGGTCATCCCTGTTCTTATTTTATAGTTTGTGCCCATCATTATTATTTATACAAATGCTGACAACTGAATTTGATAATGTACTATTGCTACTGCTAACTGATTCACTATAATAACAATGCCCTGGTTTTTGTTCAAAAGAAATTGATACTTCAAAAATCGTAATTTGGGTCATTGGTTTGCTAATTCTGTGAATAAATAGCTGATAAACCTTCAGAATATTTACCTACTTGTTTACGTGTAAATACTAACGTCATCATAACAATCGAAAATTGAGAAATTCTTGTAAAGAAACAACATGATTTGACGAATTCTCTACGTAGGATGAA